>JAGKQL010003936.1:0-17068 GCA_018398635.1 Cyprinodon brontotheroides | reverse complement strand
AGAGTAAACAACAGAATTGAATGTTTTATGTGCAACACAGCCCCCCCCAATGGATTTAGGTGAGATATATTATATATTATATATATATTATATATTATATTCAGTTTGTATAGCCTACTAAAGATCATATATTATAAGGTGCATGAATAAGAAACTTACTGAGATAAAGATAATGTAAAATATCTTAAAGGAAATATAAACTAGGTAGCTTTATCTCACTCAAAACTCTCTACAGTACAGTCAATAGTACTGTTGCCTTGCAGCAGGAAGTTGCTTTGTCCAAATCCCAGCTTGGGATCTCCTGCATGGAGTCTGAAGGTTCTCCTCCATGGATCTGTGAGTTTCCCTAAGGTAGGCCTTCTTAGGTTTTTCTCACAGTCCAAAAACATGCAGGCAAAGCCGCCCTACAGCACCTGTAAGCATGTATATGCCTTGCATCTCACTCCCCTACTAGAGATGGTCACCTGCAACCATGCCAACTTTAATCAGCTATAAAAATCACAGGATATTTGAATATACTGCAGTATAACCGGGGCTTATGTTTAAAAGTTTAAGATAAGCATGCAGGTGTTGAGGCAGAACCCTTACTATGATCTTTACTGTAGCAGTGAAGCTGCAAATTGTATCAAATTGAATTCATCTTTCAGTCACCTTACACAACATTTCAAAAAGGCAAAAATGTGAAAATCCTTTTGTTTTACTTTCACATACAAAAAAAGAATACTACTTAATAACATATTTCCTTTTAAAGTGGCATCCTGCAGCCACCATAACAACTGGAAAGCAGTAATCAGAGTAAGGAGTATATTACTATATGACTTTCTGTGTTTAGTTCATGGTGAAAGAAAAGGCTCTATGGTGGATGCTGCTCAGGTCCTCAGTGAGGGGAACGTCTCCATGAGTCTGACGGAGCTGAAGGTTGTAGATGAAGGAACCTACATCTGTACAGTCAATCTGGGTCCTTTTCATGCCCAGCAGGTCATCCAGCTCCGTATCAATCGTAAGTTTATCTCTAATCTGATCTTACCATCATCTTAAGCATCCATGCTTTCTTTTGTTTACTGTATACCTTTTCCACTTGTTGATTTTCTTCCCAGAACCACCGCAGGTTTCTCTGTCGGAGGAGAAGTTAGTCTTAAAAAAAACTCCACAGACGTTGAGCTGTCACTGTGCTAAATACTATCCATTAGATGCAGAGGTTAGTAAATGTGTTTTTACATACAGCTGCCTTTTAGAATAGCCATGAGCATTTATTTATTAGGAGAGAAACATACAATGTTATTAAAGTAAATTAGGTTGAAAGTATTAGATATTAGGTAATATGAATTCTTCTGTTGTCTTCGCTTTAAATGGTAAATTCTTTCAATGTTTTATTTATCTTAACAGTTTTGTTGAGGATTTTCGCGAATTTTTTAAAAGAAGCCCCCTAAAAAAAAGGCAATTGCACAACCCTGTACCTGCTCACGAGAGAGAACACCTGTTAAGCGTGCGAGAGCGTTCACAAGGCCATTTCTCCTCGTGCACGCTCTGTTTAAAAGTTGCTGTTGTCATAGCTTATACAAACTTACTGTGTCCGAACGTCTGCATTGACGACCCTTGGCCATTTTCAAAGAACGTGGTGAGAAGGTGAGGCTTCAATGACTGTCTGAAAGCATAAACTCACCACAAATATACACCTGAAAGTGATTATGATAAGAAAAAGATAGCTAATAGATTCGGCAAGTAGGAAGATTTAGGCTATATCTTAAACACATCACTGAGAATGATTGACAATTAGGGAGGACCATTTTTACCGCCAAAATTATATATAAATATAATTTAACAAAGCAGTCTTTCTGGTTTATTGACTAAATATTAAAAATACATAAAAGAAAATCACTTTACTGTCCACAAAACTGCTGTATAACCTAATGCATGTTTCAATGACTAGAAAAAGTGACATCGAAAAACAATACAATCAGAAAAAGTAAAGTGCTATGCACAACATTAAAATAGTGGATTAATATGTTTTACTTGGTTCCCAAGTTGTAACCACTGTGCCATTGAGAAAAAAGTATTCAGCTATTCATCCTAGTTAAATAAACGGGAGATGGATGGATTTCCTCAGTCGGCACATTTATTAAAATCTTTGCAAAGGCAGTCATCATGGCACAGCATTCTGCTCTGTTCTGATCTGGAGGTTGGTTCCCCCCTAGTTACAACAATCGAGAAAGCAGTCAGAGTCATAACAAATTACACACACTTTTGCTTCACAGTAACATAGTATAGAACAAACCTTGAGAAAGAATCTGGTTGTTATGGGAAGAAGCTCTGTCTGGTCTGGCAAACAACATTCTGCAGGAATGTGGTGTGGCCTTGAGAGAAACAGACAGAGGAAACTTTTTATAGTGAGTAAATATATGAATATTAATATATAATGAGATAAAGATATAAATTTTCGCACAACAGTCCACCCTTTTCGATTATAAAAGGATATTATCCTTGTGTATCGATATCAAAAGGAAAATTTATGAATATAAAAACTAAAAACTAAAATCTCTCTCAGAGTATATAAAAGAAAGCTAAAACTAAGAAACTGAATATATGTAAAAGAAAGCTAAAAATCTAAGACATTAAAATATAAAAAAAAAAATAAGAAAGAAAATAATAATGATAATTAAAAATAATGAATCAAAATCCACAACTGCATTAAGTCGGTGGACAATGTTAAATGATTATAATAGATGGAAAAATTATGGAAAGGATTATGATAGCTAAAAATATGTTGCCAATAACAGAGCCCTGGAATCACAATCTTGGTTGGCAAAAAATATTTGCATTTTTCCCCATTATGATATTTTTATGGTAAAAATATCTATTTGCTGAAAATTTTGGTTTAGTTCTTATCATTATCAGTTACCCTTTTTGTTTCCCTGGAAAGAGAAAGTTCAAATCAGTCAAAACAATAGACCCTTCATGTCCTAAAACTGCCAAGTCAAATTATAAATCCTGAGCTTCATTAAAAGTAAAAGAAGATCAATCTCTATGCAAAATGTTAAAATCATAACACAAAGTTGTTTCCGCGCGGATGACGCAGTTCAGCTCTTCAGAATCAGGCTCAGTCAAAGCACAATATTGAAAAGTTGGAGGATTTAATCTCAGCCTCCTTTTTTCCCAATGGTAGCTGAGACCCGATCATCAAGTTCATTCTCTAATCCAGAAATTTCTGCTATCGCACCATCAGCCATCAGGGTGGTCATCCTAACACTTGGACTGTCTTTTTATTGTCAAGAAAAAGTAATATCAAACACTTAGACACACTAAAAATTTTAATCTTTGATTAAAATGCAACACATCCTGGCCATTTCCCTTCTCATTCATGTTGTATGATTAAAATCAAAAGCAAACGATGTCGAACACTGTCTTCAGATTGGGGCGTCTTCATCTTTTCTGTTGACGTTGGTCCCTTGCTTACAGGCGACATTTTGAGCGTTGTCTACAAGAACAGCTGGTCCTCAACACATCAGATTGGACTACTACGATGTGTTAATTAATAATCAGGGTATTCCCCTTTATTCTGATTTGTTTCTGGTTTTCCCTTCAGATGAGCTCAATGAGCTCTGATCACTTTTTATTGACTCCTAAGCCACACCTCCTCCCTGCTGAAGGGATGGAAGGATGGCTGTGATGGTTATCAGGGGTCTCCAGGCACCTTGGTCCCTCTGTAAAGCCTTCTCTGACTAAGGGGAAAAAAAAGGGTCTTGTAGGTCATTTTAATGTGTCACCTGTCAGTCCCAGTCTGGCCCAGAGGGTCAGTGGTCTGCCGTTCTGTGGTTCCGGGGCGAGATTAGACCCGTCATGAGCTCATGGGGGGAGGGGAACTGAGGTCAATGTTTACCAACATGCTGAATTAAAGGAGCTGAGGGAAGGAAGATCAGTTCATTGCTATCTTACCCTTTCACAAACAATAGTAGATCAAAATAAGTTCAAAGTAACCCTTAAAGAACTTTAGATTTAAAATTTGAACTTTAAACTTTGTCACAAATCATTGAATTATTCCATAATTTCAAACTTTACCCAGTAAATGTACTTCCTTGGTTTTTCGTTACCCTTATCACTTCTGCACCTGCAAATCCAAACAAGCTTCTCCTCAGCAGAGGGACTGTATTGTGTCAGTGAACTTGCAGCAATGTAAACAAGGGGGGAGACACTGCAGCACAGCCTTCTCTGCTGCTTCCTGAACATGATGTGTGTGGAAGAAGAATATAAGAGCTTTCCATCGATTTCAAGAATGATGTTTCCAAGGCCGAAGCAAATCAAAGAACCAGAAACAAGAGTTTCATGGGTGAAGAAACACCAAACCAGAGTTGCAAGAAGCTGAACCATCCAGCAAACATCAACAAGCTGGTTTTCCCAAGCAGCTAGCATCAAGACAGTCGGGCTGGGGTGTTCAAACTTCATCAGAAGTCTAGCAGTCGTTCCCTTTAGGTTGTTTATTTATTCCGCTCTCAATTATCAACCCAAATTCCACATGCTGGACTGTTCAGATGGAAAAATAAACAGCATCCTATATGGATCCTTATTAGTTTTAGCTTTGCTGTTTTTATCTTGTTTTTATCTTCTTTTCCACCCTTTTTTCTTCATCAGAACAAATAAAATATGTTCTGTTGAAGAAAAGCTTTCTTTAATTTAAGTCAAGTCAATTTAACCTCCAGATATATCTGAGCTATGGATCCATTGAGAATAGATCATTTTAAAGCCTCCACCATCAATTATTGTATGAATTAAATCCTGTTATTTTATATCACTCCATGTTTCATGTAGTATTGTGTAATGTTATCATTATTATTATTATTAAATAATATTTATTATCATCATTATTTCCAATTGAGTCATTTTGAACACCGTATAATTATTAACCAATAATTATGTTAAATAGGGCCCCATATTTATTCCAGATCAGCTTAAGATAGATTTTAACTGCTTAAAATTGTAAATATTGTAAGCAAATTCAATCAGCCTAATTTATACAAGCTATTTGTGCACATATGATTTATTTACCATATAAAAGTTTGATCTAAATCTTAAAAGAATTAAAGGTTAACAAATTAAACTTTTAGCATTTAACTTTTAAATAATGACTCAAGTTCTTGATTATTTGAAAGAAATGCCCAATTATTGTTAAACAAGCATAATCTGTTCATTTGATTTAATTTTTTTAAATCTGTCTCATTAAACTTTATTTGTTGTGATATTTGAACCTTATATCAATCCCCTTTATTACCAATTTAAACAGCTGTTCATTATCTTTAACACTTTTAACTCCTGCTTTGTTTTGAAAACAGGTTACGGGGAAGAATGAGCCACAGAAACTAGAAACTGTCCTTATTTTACAGTTTAACCTTAATTATTCCCTCATTTCTATTTTACCAAGACAAAAAAGAAGTTAAACTATCATTTCACAAATGGACAACATACAATAGTAGAGTGGATCCACAGACACTACAGACAACATATAAGACAAACAGATAAGACAAACAAAACACAAACAAATGGCCATAACATAAATGATTAAACGTAATTGTTGTTGCATGCAAACCTTCATGTGTGTTTCAGGCCCTTTTCTCTCATTGGGGGGGGGCCCTTAGCCTGCCCATCTTTACCGAACCTCCTGTAACTGGTTCCAGCGGTAAAATTTCTGTCTATTTACTCACGCCCAATTGCCCCAACTCCTGACTGCTTAGATCTAGTTTACTTTATTCTGCTTTTGTAGGCCAACCATTTATAACTTTATGTCAGGTGCTATTTGAGGTCCTAATTCTGAAAGTTGGGATGTTTTCATTTTTATCATCCTAGATTTAAATCCCATTAGCAAGGGTTTTGGGTTTTATTTATTTTAAACATACTTGTTTAAAAATGTGCCAAAAAAATGATTATAAATTTTTTCACTCTCTGAGGAAAATAGCCAACTACCACTTTGATTCAAATCTTTTAGGAATTAATTTTTTATTTTTGAAAATCTATAAATATTAGTTAAATAAACTCATAGCTTTTTATATATTTTTAGTTGCATTTTCCCAAACTATATCCCATATATTTGGTTAAATTGTAAGGTTTATTTATTTTAAACATCTAAGGGATGAAAATTGCTGATTTCATTGTTTATATGTTTTTTAAATGATATAAGTAAATAATAATATTTTGGAGGAAAGGAAAATCAATTTCTCTTAGCTTTTCATTTTAGAGAAATCTAATCTAGATTAAATTGACACATAACTTTAGACTTTTATCTATTGGATTTATTCATTTTTCATCTATAAGTTGCTGTTTTGTTTTACATTTTTCATAAGTCAGAGTAACAGTCAAAACTTTTTCTCTGTCTTCTACAGAACCCTCAGACATTCATGGCAATAGGACAAAGCAACAACCACAAAATCATGAAGAGACGAAGCTAATCTCTCGAAAAATGCTATTGGAAATAGAGAATTTGGTTTGTGACTAAAACCTGTGCTACTTTCACAACTACTGTGTCGAAGACCATGTTTGTTCTAATTTGATCAGAAATTACACTAAAAGAATCATGGTTTAGTGAAAGCCAATCAGGCCGTTCATTATCACCCTCATTAGACATTTTCCCATAGATAAAGTCATGTCAGTCAGAAAGTTCGTCCGTACATTTTCATTGCAAGATGAAAGGAATTCCAATAAGAGAAAAGCACAAACTTTTTCTTGAATAGTTGAAGTCTATGGAATAGAATATGAAATAAAAATAGTGCAAAAAGAAAATATCATAATCATCACTTAACCCTTTACTGATTAAGTTACAAATGTTATGGTTTCAGTTCTGGAGCTCCAACCTCACAATTCCTCAGTCCAAAAAAGGTCAGCCACTCCTCAAACAAAAAATTATTCACTACTTAAAAAATAATTGTAATAATTTAGCACCGGAGAGAAGGAAAGCCCTTATGTTGGTGCACCTCCTCCTTGTTTCCCCACAAAAAAAAAAATTCCCCAGTGTCTCTGTCCTCATGGTTTTTGCACACACACACATTGTGGAGCAAGTTGCAGCTCAGGTGAGCTATTAGGGTCAGGGGTTCAGAGCAGATGAAAATCCTTTTGTGTTGCTTTCCCCAGATTTTAACCCATCATTTCCATCCGGTTGCTGTGTCGGTGTGTGTGCCTTGGGGGGGTGGGGGGAGATTGATGCTTGAAGCAGGCTGCCTTTCTCCGGCGGGCTGATGGGAGGGGTGCATCTCCTCCAGGTCTGAATTCTGAGCGGCTCCGATCAGGGAGTCCATGTTTGAAGGGCAGGGAGTAAAAAAAAACAATGATTAGTTTAAGTTTCAATATTTCAAATGAATAATAATAATAAAAAATAAATAAAATAAAGTTGTTCATCTTTACCATATAAAAGAAGAAGCCTTTTCAGGAAAGGAATGTTGTCTCGTCAGTCACCCCACTTCATCCTTCAGTCACTTTAAGTCACGTTTCCCTCTCGTCACAAACTTTTCTCATCTAATTTTCTCAAATTTTGTTTTTATCATCAACCTTACTTTTCTCTATTTAATTTTGTATGTTTTCTTTATTTAATTTCAGGTTAATTCCTCCATTTTATTCTATTTTAAGTTTTTTTCAGGTTTTAAACTTTTAATTTGACCTTATTTTATGCCCTACTTACTTTTTTTCTCTAATAATTTAATAGTTTTTTTTTTTTATTTTTTTAGCTATGAGTTATATTAACTTCCTGTAAAATTGAGAGAGTTTTGTTTCTTTAAGCGCAATCTTTTCATTGAAATTAAATTCCAATATAACTTTATAGTTGTAGAAGTTTAATATATATACAATAAATATGTTTTAGTATCAGGTTTAAACACTCTTTTTTTTTGACTTCTTATTGCAACCCATTTCATTTTGAAGCTGAGAGTTTCTTTGAACTCTCCTTTTAACCATCCATCATTTTAAACTGTTTTCTTCTCTTTTTTTTTTTTTTTTTTTTTTTTCAAAATCTGTAAATTTCTTACCTTACCTTCTTTTTAGCCTCTAACTTCTCATGATATTTGTTTATCTTATCTTCAACATTTTTGTCTATTGCAACATTTACTTGCTCTGCAATTGACCAAAAATTTCTCAGCAGGCAGTTATTCCTGGAACCTGCTGGCACGTTTTTCTACCACACCTACCATGCATGGGAACCTGCAAAACCTTTCCCATTATCTGGGTAATTTTAACACCCGATGCAATTTAACTTTCTGCCCGTTACGCACACCAATCCTGGGGCGCTCGCCGACACACCAGCAATGAACGGCCTGGTTAACTGGGGATCCCACTCTAAGGGCTACCGGCGATCTCCAGTAAATTAAATTGCTGCTTCTGGTGGCACCACCGGCCTTCCTCTCACCCTTGGGAAATGCCTCCACGTTCTATCGCGAGGTCTTTTGTGGTTCACAGGTGGAACAAAACCTGAATTGCCTTTCTGCTCCAAAAAGGAAAAGTATCTGTTATTTCATATGTATAATCTTTAGTATTATACAAATTTTAGTACATTAAAATAATTAACCTATTAATTAGTTTCTTGCTAGATTATAATTTTAATAGAGAAGAAGAGGACTTTTGTTTGAAACAAATTTTCCAGAATTTGATTTCTAATTATCTTTAAATCTGTAAACAACCCTGTTGTTTTGTGATTTAGTTTTTTGAAATCTAATCTAAATTGTGCCGACAAAAGATCCATCTCACCGTCTCAAAAAATGGTTACCGTTTTGATCCTCCACCACTGAATCTTCTAGGGACCACCGATGCGCCAGAAGTCCTCTACCTCCCATAAAAACTTCTAACCGGGTATTGAGGCTGGAAGACTGCTTCCTCCAGGTGGTACCTGACACTTCTGACAATCACCGCTGTCCCCAGAAAAAATCAGTCGCGCATCGTGCCTTGACAACGCCAAATTGTCATGGGAAAAAAGTATTCAACTTATTCATCTAGTTCAATAAGCGATGTCCCACGATGGATTTCCTCCAGTCGGCACATGTACATTTGATCATCTTTTGCAAAGGAGAACAGAATCTCATCCTTGGCACAACACATTCTGCTCTGTTTCTACAGTCTGGAGCGGGTTTAGTTTCCCCCTGAATTTAACAATGGAAAGCAACGGTCAAGGTCATAACAAATTACACACTTTGCTTGCTTAACAGTAACATGTTATAAGATAAACCTTGAGAAAGAATCTGGATTGTTATGGGAAGAAGCTATGTCTGGTCTACAAACAACATTCTGCAGGGAAGTGGTGTGGCCTTGAGAGAAACACAGACTGAGTGAAAACTTTTATAGTGAGTAAATATGAATATTAATATATAATGAGAGAAAGATATAAATTTTTCCCACAACACATGAGATAATGTTTAAATTGATTTCTGTGCAGGATTAATTGTTTTGCACATGAAAGGGCTGTCGCTCTGCTAGGCAAGTGTAAAAAACCTTGAAGTAAATCCATGTAACAGAAGCAGCAAATTATCAACCTCAGCATATGTCCGGCTGCTCTTTACCCATGGAAAACTTCAGTGAAAAGTTTTCCATCTTCAGCCACAAATGTAATAAGTGGCTGAAAGACTAACAATTCTCTCAACACTTAAACCATTTTCAGATAGCATAGTGCAAATATGAGCATAACAAATATTTCTGGATGTGGGAGTCGTATATATATTCACACAGATTAAATGTATTTGTAGCAGAAAGAGGTCTTGAAAAAACTTGAGTTTCCACTTTCTGTTGTTCTCTGATGGAAAGGCTTCTTATATCGCCCCCTTGTGGTCCTTCTTATTAACCTCTCCTTAAAAAAGAAATATTTGTGGTCAAACCAACACAGAAATGCAGTGGTTGAAGAGTTAAAATACTCCATCTTTAAAAAACCTTTCTTTAAAATTTTCGATGCTGAATGACCATCAACAGGTTAATGTTTAACAGATTAAGAGAAAACTTTAGTGGAGGCAGATTTGCACCTTTTACATAAACGAACTTCAATTCTTTATAGCTAAAATGCTTATAAAATAAATAATACGGTGACGTGAAAAAAAATCAACCACACAAAATGTATTTCTAATAATAGTATTTTCCTGATTATCAGTCATTATCACCCTCTCTCTCATGCCTTTCAGATGGAGTGGTTCTTTCTCCCTCCGACAGAAACAGAGCCAAAACTCTTCCCACATCAGGGCTCTCTGAGCAGTCATCGGCAGCATGGGGACGGGACATTTTCTCTGTCCTCTCACCTGTCAGTCCCCCCCAGTTTTTCACCAGGAACCAAGATTACCTGCAAGGTTTCCCACCCAGCACTGGATGATCCACTATATATCAGTATAGTACTAGAAAGCCCCCAACCAGGTATGTATCTGCTGCAAACTGCAAAGCTAATGTGATTTTAGTAACCTATCAATATAGTGAAATAATTTCAAAGAGTCTAAGAAACACAGTCACATGTACTTAATAGGCTGTTTAGATCATGTTCAGTGCAAGAAAAGCACAAAGTTGACCAAACTGTTAGACTTTTAATGTTTAATATAAATATTCTCGATTATAAAAACTTTACTTTTTAGTTTTCTGATCTTTTCAAAATAGAGATTTTTATACCCTCAGTTAAGTTGGCCTATTTCAAAGAAAATTGCCAATTGTATACAACAGCACCCTTTCGTGTCACAAAAACTTTTGTTGTTTGGATCAGGTTATGAAATAAAAATGACTCCCAGATCACTGACTTGAAACTGAGCCTTGAATATAATTTCTTTTGTAAGAAATGTAAACATGTTCAGGTGTCATTTATTTGGGTTGCTGAATTTGAAGCTTTTTATTTGTGGGATTTATTGAACTTTTTTATGCTGTAATTTGCTGACAGTTTTTGCAAGAAAAGCACTTTCCTTCGCAGATAAGCCACTGGAGTTTCTTCATGTCTGTCATAACTTTATATACTTTTAACTATTCAGGTTACTTATTTAAAGTAGGAAAGACTGATCTCTAAGTCGCTAGAACTCAATTTTCTAATGGGAAGAAATAATAGGACCTTGCACTTCTCTCCTTGGGTTAACTTTAAATGTCATTGCAGTATAAATCCAACAAAAACAGCAGCCTAGATTAACCCTTCTCTGAAATAAATTATGTAAGGTATTTTATAGAAACTTGAATGTAAAACATGAAAAATCCTGTATGTGTTTTTTTTGTGTGTGTGTGTTTGAACTGTGTTTTGCCATTGTTCTCTATAGATCATACGTTTTGCAGAAATCGACTTTTTTTTTTTTACATTTTACTTTATAATTGGTAAAAAAAACAATGTGAGAATGATTTTTTTTTATTATTAAAAAAACAACATGGTTCTTAATATTTGATGGGAAAAGCATTTGCCAGCTTTAAGTCAAACTGCTCTTTAGCACAGAAACAATTCTTCGGATTAATTGCAATTAATCGATTATTTAAATAATCGTCAACTAATTTGGTAATCGATTAATCATTAGCTGCAGTATAGAGGCTTTAAAACGTATCTTTAGCTAACAGAGCAACCCAATTAGAGCAGTAACTATACCAAAATTGTTTAAAAAATATTAACATGTTAATTTAAGATAACAAAAACTTTTCCGTCTGTCAATATGTTCTAACCAGAACTCCTCAAGTGAAAAAGTTTTGGTTTCACCTGGTCTAATTTCGGAAAAAGTCTTCTGCAGTATAGTCAGATATATTCGGATAGCAAAAGGATAGGAACCTTTTGCTATCTGATTATTAATCGATTAATTGAAAAAATTATAGACAGATTAGTCAATTTGGCAAATTAGTTGCAGCCTTACTTCTCTTATA
Organism: Cyprinodon brontotheroides; assembly: GCA_018398635.1. NCBI lineage: Eukaryota > Metazoa > Chordata > Actinopteri > Cyprinodontiformes > Cyprinodontidae > Cyprinodon > Cyprinodon brontotheroides. The sequence continues at coordinate 5,254 of JAGKQL010003936.1, read as the reverse complement.
GCTGCTGAGATGCTTTTACCACGTTTCCAATGCTGCTATTTTTGGTAATGAGGTGAAAGTCCTTGAAGCATGAAGGCCTCCGTTCCATCCTCCTTAACTTTATCTCCTTCCTAGACTATCAGGTTTAAGCTCAGCTCCACCAAATGAATGTATTTCCCAATGGAGAAACATGTTGTTAAAATAAAATAAATAACTTTAATTCAAATCTGTCAGAGATGTGAATAATTTTAGTCGTAACTTTGAGTTAACTGTGAGTTACTGGCTTTATTTAGGGGCTCTGAGACGGATTTTTGCTGCTCAAGCCAATATAACCAGCTTTACCAAACCGATAATCATTCAGTTGCAAGTTTAAAAATCCTAAAATTCAGTCATAATGAGTCAGTTTTGAGAAATAATAAAATTATTATAGATAGAGAACTTTAGCAGAGGGACTGTGTGACGCAGTATGATTAGTGTGAAATGATGATCCTGTGGAAACAAAATGTGTTAATTTACTGGTGACAGAAAGATAAGGTACTTTGGAAATAAATGTTGTTTTTTTTATCTATTCTAATTTGCACTTAAGAAAGCCTACTTTCGAGGTCTTTTTTTTTTAAAAAGCTCCAATTGTTTAGTGTTTCAATCTCTTGTCATATTTTTCCTGCATTGTCTTTTTCTATTTTATCGTTTCAAATAAACTTATTAAGCCTACATTGGTTAGACTGTCTGATGTAATCAATTTTTTATTTTTTTTTTACTATATGGTACGGCTTTGACTTTGGGGGATAAAAAAAGGAAGCAATTAAGAGAATAATAAGCTTGAATTATTTTGTAGTTGAATCCAGTCTGTTGGAGACAATAAGCACAAAAGGTCGATAACTTCATTTTATTAAATTAACTTCTTGAAATGAAGAATATGCATATTAAATATCACTATACGGGCTAAAATTTATGGTAATGGTAAATGGTACTTATAGTATATAGCACTTTTTCAAGTCAGGAGACTTGACCTAAGTGCTTTAGCGAGGCTGCTGTACACTGGTGCTACTGGCCCCTCTAACCACCATCAGTAGATGATATGGGTGAAGTGTCTTACCCAAGGACAACAACACTGAGAGTCAGAGTGTACCAGCAAATCCACATCTAAGTGGCTTATAAATGCTGAAGAAAGTTTATTTTAAATGCTGTCATTGGCTTATAGGCTTTTCAGGCTAAATGTTAAAAGAAAACTGCAAAGTTGATTCCTTTAAGTGTGGCGCATCTAAAACATTTGTCAGGGGACAAATACTTCAAAGCACTGTATATTCAGAAGGAAAAATAACCATTACATGGTTATGTAAGATTGTTTTCAAACAATGTAAGTGATGCAGTTTACGTTTGAAGAAAGACAAGAAGCCTGAAGGAGCATTTTGGTGCAGTTCAGATCATGATTTGTTTATTGGCATCAGCAAAAGTGGTAAACATGCATTTGGTTTTTTTTTGTGTGCAAATTTCAGTTGCATCTCTTATCCTATGTTCAAGTCACAAAACATAATCTCTTCTTTTTTCATATGATGAATACCTGCAAACATTGTTGTACAATATCAGCAGATCATTAGGGCTTAGCGCTACAGTTATGCATAAATGCATTTTAACTATGAGTTTTTCATATAATTGATTTTTTCCACTACTTTGAAAATCAGTTTAGAGGAAATGAAATGGGTTTAAGGTACAACCAACAGTCTTCTTAGACCTGAAGTAATTGATATAAACACATTTTCAGGAGCATAAATTTCCATGTCTGTACAATGTTTCTCTTATATTAACTCTACATGATTCCTAAAATGATTTACTACAGAAGCAGTTGGTTGCAGTCCTTTGGAATAATGTTCTCAAAAGCAAGTGACACATTTTGGCAAACTGAGCGTTGTTGCATTGCACATTGCATAAGCAGTAAGTATATGATCAGAAAGACATTATACACAGGTCCGTAAACCACTAAGGAAAGAAAATATACAATCGGCAGTAAGATTAAGAAATGGCAGATACACAGGTCACACAAAAAAGGATACTGTTTGCCATGCAGGTTAGAAACAAATGCCTCAGACTGACTGTTATTTTACTGCAGGTGACCAATGAATGTCGGCCTGGGATGATAGCCACGTGGCTCTCTGGGGTAATCCTAATTCTGTCCTTGTTTAGCTTCTAATGCACTCTGAAAACAACAAACTCACCGACTGTGCTGCTAATGCAACGCTGAACATTCATCCGTCTATGGCTGCAACTCTGTCCAATCAGAGTTAAGAGGCCTTCCTATGGGTCCTTTCAGGCGCACAGATTGTCTGTCAGTAGCCGATTCACGTGTCATTCTTTCTTTGCGTTTGACTGTAATGCCACAACCTAAGGTAGAAACCCCCAGTGTGGCTGATTCATCTCTTTCTGCCTGTAGATCATGACTCATGTTGCATGTATTTATGCAGGAAACTATGCTCCTATACTCCTACATTTTTTTTCCTGAATCAACCTTTTTGGCTAAACTTTTCACACAGGCTTTCTCCCTTTTTTGCATTTCTCCTTCTTTGTCAACCCTGCGAAAGTTTGAGACTGAGGTGAGAGAAAGTTGTATAGGAAGTGGAATAAATGACATGTAAAAGCTTCAGAGCGGAGGTTCATGATTGCACATGTTGGAATAAAAAAAACTGAAATAAATTTACTCCTAGTCTAATGTGTTAGTAAGAAGCAATGACTAAAATAGTTTGGGTGAATTGTGAGTATTAGTTTATCATGTTACTATCAATTTACAAATGTAGGTCTCTTTAGAACAAAATGACAAAAAGGTGGACAAGCTTAACTGAGAACTGTTTTTTTCAATCTCCCCTTAGTTCTGTCTACCTTCTCCTTTTGTCGTTCTATCTTTCCTCCTGGTTTCCGTCTGTCAGCAGCAGCCTTCAATTATACATGAGGGCCAGAGACTGGAGAGAGTGAGCGAGACCTCGTGGAGAAACACTGAGAGAAAACAGCAAGGAGGAAGGTGGGGAAAGGGGAACAAAGGGAGCAGAGACACAAATGAAGGAACACTACTTTTTAAGTGGAGGAAGGTTCAATGGAAGACTGTGTGAAGAGAGAGAAAGGCTGATTGAAGGGAGGAGTGGCGCTTGGTATTCTTCATTTTTTTTCTTCTTCCCTGTAATGTTGTCCTTCGGTTTGAGTTCATCTGTGATGATGGGAGGAGCTCAATAGAAGAAGTACACTGCAAAAGAAGGGTAAAGTGGAAGCCATTAGACTAATGCTTCTTGGATAGGGGAAGCACAAAAAAAAAATGTGTAGAAAAGATTTAAACACGTGCGCAGCAAGTATGAAAAGCCATTATCAATGGAGCACCGATTCAACGAATCACCATGACAACATGTAACAGGAATTGCCTATTTCACCCCACAAAGTAGAGATTTAAATGCAGGAATGCAAAAAAATAAAATAAAAATAGGAGAATGTGTTTAAAAGACAGAAACAGTGCTACAGCTACAAAAGAGAAGAAGGTGGCGAAGGCGAAGACTGTTGTTAATGCATAAGTTTACATAAAGTGGGCTATGGTATGCCATTTCTACATTTATTGAAAGCACTCTCCTCTGTTTTTCCATTTGTATATCACTAAATAAGATTCTTCCTATTCAAAATCACATTCCTAGACCTAAATGTAATAATATAGTTTCCAAATTACATTTTTGTAGCAGAAACTGAATTGTAGAAAGTAAAAAAAAAAAATAAATTCTACAATTAAGAATTAAGTGTTATATATCTAGAAATGTTAACCCATTTTAATTGGCCGTTCTGACATTTATCAGCTTGACTGAATATGTATTTAAGATATCTGAAAAACATTTTTGCATAGTTAAAATAATACAAATGCTGACCAGTAATATTTGGAATATGGAGATATGAAATCAATTTATAGACATCCAGAATGTTTATTGTAGATGTGGAGAATGTATGTTGTTTGAAATGTTCATTTAGACAAATCAGGAATACATATTCAGTAAAACTAGTAGATATTAAAATGCCTTGCCAGAGCTGTTGTTACCGTGAAATATTACGGTTGTATTTCTTGAATGGTAGTAGATCAATGTTTCTATTTAGGTGAAATCTTCAGGCAGCAGGTGATGATGAAGAACAAAATGTTGTTCTAAATATATAGAACCTGTGGATCGTCTCATGCATTCCTCCTCATGCTGATTCAGTCTCTTTTACACAGTTAAGTGGATGTTTGCAGACAAACAGCCATTATAAGTGTAAGTATAAATATTTCATTCTTAGTGAAAAAGTGCAGATCATTCCTTAATAAGATCCTCGTCAAACAGACATGCAATTTTTTAAAACCTAATGTGTAATGAAACTAGTGAATTATATCTATATCTATATATATCTATATCTTTATATATATATATAGATAGATAGATAGATGTAATGAAACTAGTGAATTATATCTATATCTATATCTATATATAGATATAGATAGATAGATAGATAGATAGATAGATAGATAGATAGATAGATAGATGGAGTAGATAGATAGATGTAATGAAACTAGTGAATTATAATATATCTATATCTATATATATAGATAGATAGATAGATAGATAGATAGATAGATAGATGAATAGATAGATAGATAGATAGATAGATAGATAGATAGATAGATGAATAGATAGATAGATGAATCAGATAGATAGATAGATAGATGGATATTTTTTATCAACAAAATTACAACAAAATCTGGATCAAATAAGGAAATAAAACAGTGTGAGAAAGGTTGTAATGAGAGCAGTATGGCACCAAGAACACTTTGGTTTACATAGAAGAAAGCACCCTGCCATTTAATCTCGTTAGTTCTCAGGAGAATGTTGTACTACTGTGACTGACCCAGAGGTTGAAGAAACTGGAGAGGTTGAACCGGAAAAGTCAAAGTCTCCCAGTCGTTTCCTGCCGTTGAGGTAACTTAGACTTTCTGCAAAACCTGTTTCATGAAATGAATCCCCGGGCTGGAATCAAACCCAGAACTTTGATGCAAGGCATAAATACTTCGATGCAACTGCCCGCAATTTGCGCCTTGGAGATAAAAACTATCCAAGATTTCTCACACTATTTACAAGTAAAAGTAAAATATATGACATATACTGGTTTTATCTTGCCTCATGTAATACTTAGTATAGCCAACTCTTTTTGAAAGTACAGCAATAACTCTTTGTGGGTAGATCCATCCATCCATCCATCCATCCATCCATCCATCCATCCATCCATC
>JAGKQL010003935.1:0-17012 GCA_018398635.1 Cyprinodon brontotheroides | reverse complement strand
TTTATCCTTGGGGTAGCAAGGGGGTGGCCAAGTGTATTTTAGGGGGGGCAATGGTTTATACTTAAAAATAACAAAGCACTAGCGTTAATGTCGCAGCAGAAAACACCAACCGTCTGTAAGCAATCGAGTGCTGTATACCTGTTCATGTCACGTTTAAATTATTATTCACTATCATTTATTTCTACATGGACTTACAGATGTTGGTCCTGTCTTGTGTTCTTCTTTGACATGTCATGAGTAATGACTTATCATTCTTGTGTTATACTCTATATGTACACACGCACGCACGCACGCATGCACACACACACACACACACACACACACACACACACTTCTTTCAACATCAAACTTCCAGGGGCTACAGATGAAAGCCAACTAGTCTGTGGTAATCTTTGGTGCATAATTTACAAGTTAATTAAGGCTTATTGACCTTTCTTATATAAACGTTGTAAGCAGTAATTTGCAATCATATTTAAGTAGCCACATACTAAGCAGACAAAAGGTGCAATTTTGAGTACAATTTGTAGTTTATTTATGCACAAAGTGAATAGGGTGCATTCTTCAACTCTGATAACAGAAACACAGATCAAAGATCCCACTCACCCAGCATACAAACTGTTTTCCCTACTACAATCAGGGAAGCACTACCACAGCTTGCTGTGTAGGACAAGCAGAATTAGAAACAGCTTCTTTCCATAAGCCAGACTCATCAACACATTGAGGAAAACTACAAGAACAGTTAAATGACATTGGAGAACATTCCATGAACATTTCTTTCACCATGACACTTGCACTTTACTCTTTGCACATTGCTATTGTCCATAAGTGTTAGTCTTCTTCTTCAGCACAAGGTGTGTGTGTGTGTGTGCTATCAAGTGTTTAATGTGTATGTGTGTGTGTGTGTGTGTGCAAACTTCTGTGATGACTGTGTCACATAGATTTTTTAACAATTACGTTCACTTGACTTGATTTGAGTGCAGAGCATGGCGATAACTTCAAAGAAGCATAATTCTTCTATTTTGATGAGAAGTGGCAAAATTATTGACAAAATCATCCATGTCAAGGGCACGTGCCCTCCTGGACTCAACACTTAGAATGGCTAGATGATTCAACCGGTCATCCATCATTGTTGTCCTGAGATGTGTTTTTATTAGCTTAATAGGCAGAGAAGCTTCTCTCACAGGAAGCAGTGCTGACAGGTATAACAATGGCAATTTTGCAGAGCCTGAATAGCTCGTGAAAAACTTCTTTGTAGGGCTCAAGAAAGACAAGAAATTCAAGCAGAGAAGCTGGTTTGTCTAAACCCCTTTTCATTCTCCTTTCCAGTAGCCGCTTTGTTTGGTGAACTTCATGTCTAAGGTCACATACACCAGACTCAAAGGTTTGGGCATAGGCAAACAAAGGCTCATTATTTAGAAAGGTTGCAAGCTCCTCAACCTCTTTCCACAGTTTGCTAAAATAATCATCAGATCTGTAATTGCATGTCTGACAGACACTTGGCATCCCCAAGTACTTCACAGAAAGTGACCAAAAGCCCCAAGAACTGCAAGTCAATTTGTGAAAGAAGCCCCCTTGCTAGCACTGATCTTTCACCATGTTTTTCAAGTGAGAGATCTTGCAATAGTTTCAGCACTGGAAGTCTGTCCCTAAGATTACGGCATGCTGCCTGGCCCAATTGGTGTCTGAAAGTGACTGTAGTTCCTCGTGTTAGATGCATATAGTTTCTAGAACATCAAGCCACCAGGTACAATATAAGAGCCAGATATAAAGATAGCTGCTGCAGAAGTACAAAAGTCCACAACCTCAGGTAACTGATTTGTAGCATCAACAAGAACTAAATTTAAGCAATGAGCATTGCAAATGCACGTGAAAACGCAAATCTGGCATTGCTCTTCATTCTTGCTGCAACCCCAGAATACCACACTATGACAGAGGCTCCGTCATGTCCGTCCCACAAGTTGTAGCTTGTAGTTCAGACCATGTCTCTAACGACAATCATTTGACTGAGCCTTCTGCATTATGTTAATCAGCTGCCTGGAAGCATAGGGAAGCTTTTTATGTATGGCACCATTGTAGTAGTAGCGCCACCACCAATCCACATTTGTTCCTTTTTTTTCAAATCTTTTGTTTCTCATCAGCCATAACACTAAATACTTGACTTTCTTCATCTCTGGTAATTATTTGTTTTGAACCATATCAGCTAATGTCTGAAGCATTTCATGTTGATGTTGTGACTGGTGTAATTTTGCATTACCAGATGCCTCTAACCTTTGCTGTATGAAGCTGTCATGTTTCGACAGGCCAAATATTGTCAAGAAGTTACCCTTGTTTTTTGATTCTTGAGACTTTTCATGACCCCCTTTGGGGTATGTTTTTGGTGGCAGTCAAATGAGTACTTCTGTAATTGTTTTGATGTACTACCTGTTTTCTTTTAACTTTTTTTGTGCTTTTAATTTAGCTGATTTAACAAAGTCTGGATCTTTACTTCTTTTCCTCTTTTTTGAACTCAGACCATGCATTATACTTGGCGCAATATGTAGTTCAGATTCAGAATGGAGTTTGGGAATCCTGCCTCTTGACAGTGCCTTTTTCCACTTTGAAAAGCCTACATCATATGTGAAGGCAGAGTCAGGCCCACTGGGCCCTTTTGAAGGTGCAAAGGCAGTGCTGGACACATCTTCAGGCTCTGGTTGCTCTGGGTCTGGGTCGTCGTCCTGTTCAGAAGCCTCAGAGCCTTCCTCAGAAGGAACTATATTGTGAAACAATAATAATAAAAATAATATAAATAAATAATGTTAAAAGCAACACATTCTATAAATTACATATTATAGAACAATCTCACACTGACTGAACTTGGCATGTCTGACTTGCTCTGACCTGATGATGGTGGGCTGTGTTGTGCCTGACACTCCTCTGTAATGGTTCCAGGTTGGGACCTGTCATCGTCTCGGTCCACTCTCACACCTACATAGTAGAAAAATATTTATTTAATAGTATGATCAAAATAAACAACCATTGTCTAAAACTGAACATACAACAATAACCAACATTCAAAATAATGTTTAACATAACTTAAAATGACTGAACTGAACATCTGAAATAATGTTAAATATATTTTAAAATAACTGAACATGTGACTGCTTCTGTATGTTCAAACCTGGCGATGATGACAGGCTGGATTCTGCCGGACTTTCCTGACTAGTCCCAGGATGAGGGCTGCCGGGGCTGCTGATCTGTTCTAAGCCTGATCTGTTTCTCTTAAAGTAGTTATAAATCGTGCCTCCCTGTCTTTTCATTCTCAACTGGAAAAAAAACGTTTTGTTACTCCTAGCATGCATGACTTCTCTTATCAAAGCAAAATGCAACATTTCGTGTCCAAAATGATGCACAAGGAAATTAATGAATACATTAACAGCCTAGAAATATCAGAACACAACAATAGACATGTCTAGTGACTGCAATCCTATCCATTCAATTAAGGTTTCAGCCTGCCATAACTTTACTGTGGATTACATTTGTCTGCTGCCCTGAGACTAGCTAACTACATCGGTCGTGAATTATCTACGACTAGTAATGCCCTTCATGACATGGGCAAACGGTTCTGATCAAAGATATTGCTGGTTTCATAATTCAGAAGGTTCTAGACACGGACATTAAAAAAAATGAAATAGTTTCCGTTCTCGTCAGCAGTATTTTCAGCAGACGTGGGCATGAAATCACAGAAATTGACACTGAAACGCATCAATATCACCCACCTGCACCTGTCTGTTTACAGCCAGGCTAGCTTCTAGCGGCCCTTCGTGAAAAGCAAGGGCTTGTCCTTATCATTCTGATTTATGAAACGGACATCAATTGAACAGAGGATGATCCTCATTGACTGAACTTATCAAACTCTTAGTTATTGAGCTTCTTTTATGAATATAATCTGTGGTCGTGCAGCCTACTCACCGATATGCGTCAGTCGGTCCAAACGAGAATAAAATCCATCTCGAGAGCGCGCAGCCTTTTCCCAAAGAATGTTGTTTGTTAACTAATGTTATGCTTGTTGCACTCGGTGGCTCCACAGCCGCTTTAGTTCTTCTTCTTTCACCCTAGATTCACGACTGGAAAGGGGCTGCATAGCGCATGCTGCATTGCGCCATCTACTGTACAGGAAGAACATCGCAGTCAAAGACTTCAAACGTGCAACTGTTTTAGCGGTGCCGTCAATCATCTGGGGTGGCAGTTGGGGTAGCCAATCAGATTTCGGGGGAGTCAATTGCTCCCGTAGCCACCCCTATAGATCCCGCTTCCCGGTGCCGCTACATGTAGCGTAAAAACTATTAGTTTAACTACGGCTATCAGTAGTTTTGACTCCGTAGCTGCCGCTGTTTTTATTTATCAAGTAACTTTTCCAGTAGTGACGTTATTGTTTTATCATATAGTAACGTAGGCATCCGGCCAAATCCCGCCAAAAATCCAGGGGTATAATCTGGCAGAATGAAACCAGGTTTATTTTAAAACAACAATCAGAGTTATTTCGTTGGACATGCTCATGCTTTACGAGTTTCTTATTCGCCTCTCCTGCCCCGTGGCCTACTAGCATGCGCATGCTATACTCTTGCGGGAAGCAAGAATGACACAATACGGGTGGTCATCACTCTACCGCCAGGATGGAGGAGTGGCGCATTGCGGGAGCGGTGAAGCGCAGGCAGCTGGGAGCCCCAAAGTACGGAAAGTGATTTTCAAGTTTTTGGCCATAGAGAGCTCTTCATGTGGCCAAGTATTAGGGCCATTTGTTTTACATAGCCAAACACTCATTAAAACAAGCAACTGCAGTCAATTTCCCTTTGAAATAAAAATGAGAAATATATAATCAGCTTTAACTTTATTGGCACCTTTAATTTCCAGATAGTTCAATCTGATGTGTGCCACTAAGATACTCTAATTAGACGAGTACAAATACTTGCGTTACTGGTACTCAATCAGATTTTCTGATATTTTTACTTTACTTCACTACTTTCTACTCCTTACATTTTAAAATCTGGCTCGTTACTTTGGTTTTGAATCATTTCAATGCGTTACCGTTATTATTTTTCCGATCATCAATACCAATTCATAATTGGGATGGGAGTTATATACGTTGCATTTGGCGCGCCACAGATGAATCGACAGGTTGGTATTCATTGGCGGCAAAATCATTTGCGGCTTTGGTGGGCATTAGCATGAAAGTAGGTATGGACGACGAGATGGTGAAGATATGCAGAACACAGCGGAGATCTAGTCCAATTGGCAGACATCCATTTAAGGAAATGTGAGCCAACACGGCACATGAAAAAAGTGTTTCTACTTTTACTTTTATACTTTAAGTATTTTGACATACTTTAGAAAGAAGTTTAATCGGAAGTACTTCCACTTTTACCAGAGTATTTTTTTAACACAGAGGCCAACCTGTAATTTTACTCCAAATGCGGAAAAGTGAGTACTTTAGAGCAGTAGTGAAACTTCGATATTGGTAGGGCTGTACAGGTGCGAATTGAAGAGGAACACTGTACAAATGTTGAGATGGTACAGTAAGGTATGGATAGAGGGAAGGAAAGACTGGTCTTTGGGAAAAGTTCAATAAGGTGACCGGCTGTGGAGAAAGAAGTGGTTTCTGAACCTGCTTGTGTTAGTCTGCAAACTGTTTAAATGGTAGAGCCTGGGGAGGAAACAACAGAAAAGACTATGGCCCGGATGAGAGGAGTCCTGAGAAAATCTTCCCATGCCTGGTGCTGGCATCTCTTCTTAGGACATCCTGTGATTGCCTGTCACAGTTCCCTCTCAGTTTATTGTTTTTAAGTTCACATTCAGTTCTCAAAATTAAATGTTGAACATGGGTCAATACTCATTAAAACCTTAAAGTAATCAAAAAGTAATCAAAAGTAATGGTTACATTACTTTTAAAAGTAAATCAAAAGTTACACTACAATTACATTTTAAACAAGGTAACTGGTAACTAACGGATTACATTTTTTAAAGTAACTTACCCAACAATGCTTATAGTTAGAGTGGCTCAGGTTATGCTGAGCTGCTCTCTATAATAATTCTGTACTGCTATAGGCTTAGACTGCTGGAGGACACATAGGGACTCCTTTTTCTGTCATTCATAGCACATTCTATCTCTATTCTTCCCACTCTGCAGAGATCCGTCCCAGTTCAATCTCTAACGTTTCCCACCATCTCTCTGCTTTCATAGTATTTCATCTGGTCTACCAGTACTGTTTGGCTATGACTCCATCCTGGAGAGAAATATCAGCTGTACTTCTGCCATCAGCACCTGTGGAATTTTTATACATGTTTGAATCGGCCTATTTGCGCAGAGTCCTGTTTCTCTTACTCTGACTGTCTGGATGTGCTCTCTTCTCCCTGGCATGGGAGTTGGCTTGGAGCTCTTCTGCCTGGCTGTGTGTTTTTTCCTGGGCCGGGTTGCTTTTGTATCTCTGCTTCTGTGTCCATCAACCCCAGTCAGCCTCAGCAGATGGCTGGGTCACACACTGAGCCTGGTTCTGCTGGAGGTTTCTTTCCTGTTAAAAGGGAGTTTTTCCACTGTGCTACAAGCATGCTTATAGTGTGAGGGATTGCATTTGAGTCAATGAGTCGATATACAATCAACTGGTTTTAGTAGATAGAAAACTTTGAATCAGTTTGACAGCATGATCTATTGAATTGTAAAGTGCCTTGAGATGACTTGTGTTGTGAATTGGCGCTATAGAAATAAACTAAATTGAATGGTCATGTACTGAGTTAGAAATAAACTTACCTTGCCTTGCCTTATTGACAGGTACATTCTTGGGCAGTAACCGTGAGCCAGGACTGAAGTCAAGGAAAAAGTCCATCAGCCCCATTTTGAGGTAACTGGTCCGTAAACTAACAGACTATGCATGAATGCAAACCCAATGATTGTGTTCATTTTCAGTTCTGTGTGTATTGCATTATTTTCTATTCTAATTTTGTAATAAAGGATTTTATCTAAACATCTTTTAGATAAAATCCTAGTTAAATCCAATGTACAATATTTTACCATATTATTTAAATAGTAAATTCATGGTAAGTTAGTGGCTACTGAGTTGCATTACTTTTACAGTAACAATGTAAGAATATCCACATCCACATATTGTGATTTCCAGCTACATTCAGCTTTATCACAGTTTTTGCCACTGAGGTTACAACATCTAACTGTGATTTTGGTGGAAATGACTCACCATAACTTACTGTGAAATATTTACAGAGAAAGATTGTGATATATGCCAGCAATTTACCGTAAATCTATAGTAAAAAATCCAACAGAGTACTTCTTTTCTTGGCTGTTGAATATTTGGTGGTTCCAGCAACACATTGCCTTACTATGCTGTAGTGATATTAGCCCAGCTGAGATTGAAGCTCCACACTAAATGAAGCCAAAGATAGAGAAAGGATGTTTTTACATACATGACTAACAGAAATAATTTTGGAAAATATAAGAAAAGTTGGTATAAAGGAGTAGTTCTCTAACTTTTCTGGCCAGCCACCCTTTGTTTTACAAAAAGGATTTTTCACACAATTACCCAATGGGGAACCATTATTCAGTATATAAAAAAATTCAGATTCAGTAAGAGTGATGTGACATTTCTGGTCAATAATCATTACGGTCTATGATTCAACTTACTCACAGTCTGGGTTTTATGTAGTTTTTTTTCAAGGATATATTTCTTAAATCTTATATTGCTGTCATGATCTTGGCACTGATGGCTGGATTATTGGTTTATTTCATCCACCTGCTTAGCTCCGCCCAGTTTTCATTAACACTCATTGGACCCACCAATTCCAGTTCCTATTTAAACTGCTTGGTTCCAGCCATCAGAGCCAGATTATTCGAGCCGTTTGTGAGAGTTCTCTAGCGTACCCAGTGTGTTTCTGATTAACTTATCCTGACTAGTTTCTGCTTTTGAACTTTTGAGTTTGCTTTCCCCCTTTTCTCATCTGTTTTGCCAGATCTGTCTTCCGACTGCTCTTTGGACTCTGTTCCCTGTCAGAGTTTCGTGGTCACTAACCTAAGTTTCTACCTTTACAGAGATTCCAGTCATCCTGTCCCAGCGGACGAGCCGCAGATTACTGAGCAGTAAATAAACCTTTTTTTTTTTTAAATCACTTCTGTCTGCCTGAATTCTGGGTCCTACACTCTGAGTCCTGACAATTGTAGGAATTTTATAAACTTTGCTAAACAACTTGTGTTTGTAGAGGCATATGTTGGGGGCATTTTCTAAAACTGCTTTTCTTTACACTAATTTCGCAATTTTACTGTATTTACCAAAAGTAAGAAATATATCGCTCATTAAATGGTGATGTCATCTAGCCAACAGTCAAACAAAGAACGGTCAACAGTAGTTAATTACATATTACAATTAATTTAGCTACAAGCTTCTTTAAATCATACAGCTACTAATTTTGAAGTGCAAATATTTTAATATTAACTATGAATGCAATGATTGACTAAAGAATTTATTGACAGTATTGACTGAATAAACACATTTTTTACACATTATTAAAGTAGATATATTTATATGTAAGGCTATAAAAAAAAAACAGGGACCTAATAGATCACAGAATAAAAAGATTAAGTATGTAAATGTTTTATGACTTCTAATGAATAGAAATGTAAATGATCTTTAACAGACAGAGTATATCACTCTTAACATGCTCACTGCCAAAACAATCTAGAAATAAGTAACAATTCCTTAAATCAAGCGTATATAACCTCAATTTGAGTAGGTAAGTAAGATGATTTGCCAATGGAATAAGTCTTTTTACTCTTAAAATAAGATAATTAGATAAGATTCACTTGAAATAAGGCAATGAAAGTGGTTTTCTTCTTTTAAATGTAACCTGTATTGTTCCATTGGCAAAGTGTCTCACTTACCTCATTAATTCAAGAAAAAATGCACTTAAGAAAAAAATCTCTAGATTAAATTTTTTTCAGTGGTCAGGCTTTTTACTTTGTTTCAATGAACTAGACGATAACTGTGATCTAGCTCTATGGGTTTAGTCTGACTCTGTGCTGTTATCAGAGCTTGTAAAGCGATTGTTCTAGTTGCTCTCAGACGAATGTTAAAACTAGGCTTCATGAAGTCCTTCTCTCACTAAATTCTTACCATGCTAAATGCTAGCATGACTTGTTATATCATTTTTCGATTATGTAGCGTAATTCCCTCCCCTTTTCTTTGATCACATCCATGCTTATCAACCACAGCAGAGAAGTTACTATTGCTTTGCCTCAGGCGTTATTTAGGGGAGAACTGAAGGGGTTTATGTACTCTTGATAATTACAAATAGAGCCATAAAGTCATTCTGCATTCTGGTCTAAGTTTTGGTCTAATAAACTATTAATTTACAATTTACGTAAGAGGTTTAGGGCCACTGGGAAAAAAAGTGATTTTTAAATATTTCAGTTTAATAGGGGGATAAAGTCAGAATTCTGACTTTAATCTCAGAATTCTATCTTCAATATCAGAGTTCTGACTTTTTTTCTCAGAAATATTACTTTTTCCTCAGAATTCAGACTTTTTTTTTCTCAGTTCTGCTTATAATCTCAAAATCCTGACTTTAATCTCAGAATATTGACTTTTTCTCAGAATTCTGACTTTAATCCCAGAGGTCTGACTTTTTTCTTAGAATTTCTGACTTTTTTTCCTCAAAATTCTGACTTTAGTCTCAGAATTGTGGATCTTAATGTAATGCATTATGAAGGAAGAGATGTGGGAGCACTCAGCTTCACTGACAAAGATGTGAGTTATTTAGGAGGGCCAGTAACACTTTGGTGTAAAATGACAGAATTAGGCAACTTTTTACTTTCCCAAGGGGTCCCAGCTGTTGCTATTTCATTAATGGAAGAGCAGAAGGTGATTAAAACAAGAGAGCTAGTTTAGTGATGCTTACATGTTTGTTAGCTGTCAGAATTCAGGCAGAATTCTGAGAAAAAAGTCAGAATTCTGACCTTTTTCTCATATTAGACTGAAATAAAATTTAAAAAGCAGTTAGGTTTTTCAGTGGCCCTAATCCTCTTCCCCAACAATGAATCCCTAATGCTGGCTGTTTACTTACCGTTTAACAGATTTCAACATTGCTATCATTATCATTATTTTTAAAATGCTACTCAAAATGAGATATTTATTCATGGGTTAAAGCTGATGTCATACGGATAAAAACGTCAACCTTACCTTAAAAATAACACTTTACCTTAAACCTTGGCTGAAAAATAAAACAAATTGTCTAAAAAAGGGAAACAAGTTTTCCAAGCAACAGGCATTCAAAGTATATAAAACAACTAATGCATTTTTTATTTGCTCTCAGTTAAATAATGTCAACAAATATATTCAAAGAATAGTCCAAGAAATGAGCAGAAATGGAAAAAAAAACAACTATTATACTGTATATTGCCATCGAATATAACAACTCATACAAGTAATTATTGTATCAAACATCCTCAAAGGTCCAGAATTTCATTGGTTCTATGCAGACGATGACAGTACCTCTGTCTGAAGTCAAAACATTACCCACACTGCTTAAATACTGCGGTCTAGTCTAATTCCTTTAAAGCTCAAAAAGAAGAATGTTTGATTCAGCTCAGGTGGGAGCGGCTTCAGAGGCCTGGGTCCAACTTTGGCTGACAGGTGGCGCTAGAGTTTAAAACATCAGTCCATTAGAGGGCCGATCAATCCATTAAAAGAGGAAGAGAACATAAACCAAAACGCCTCAGGAACACATGGACTTACTGCAGTTCCGCTAATGGATAATCTAGAGAACAAAGCACTGTCATGTTCAGATCTATACAGAAGTAATGGAAAGCTGTACAGAGATTCTCGTCACCAACGGACATTAAAAACGAAACTTTGTGAAAAAAAACTTTGACCTCTAAGAGGATAAAACCCTAAAATGAAACATGAGATAGGTATTCAAATCCCCCCTCCCCTCTCTTTTTGTCCCTAGTTACCATCACGCCATGGCGAACAAAACATATGTAACAAATGATGGTGCCATTTTTTTTCTCCATCTTTTACCAATGCTGATCTGATCCTCTTTTTGTATCTAATGGGTGTTCATGCAAATAGAGGAAGCCAAGTTCAGTTTGCTTCTATACTTTTACAGCTGTATGAGGTGATTGTAGATGGTTAGCAGTCTTGGTTCTGTTTGGAACCGCCTCACTCGGTTGGCTATTTTTATTTGAACATTTCCTAGAAGAAAAAAAAAATACACGGTTTACATTGTGTATAAAAACATTTCAAAGTCAACCAACGCAGTTTCGATGAGTCAAATCCAGTGTGCTAGCTGTAGAGCAGTGCTTCAAGAGGTTGACTTGGTTTAAGGGGGGCGACTTTCCGTCCAAAACACCTACAGTAGACAGCAGGTAGACGGTTTTCCCCGAGCACTGTTCAACATTCAGGAAAAGAATGAGATTCCAGTCCAGGAACCTCCCGAATCCATGTTTCCATGACAACTGGGGTAAAAAAAACAAAAAAACTAAAACAAATGGCAATCATGAAACCCTTTTTTTTTTTTTGGTGGTCTGGGATGCAACTTGGCAGATGCCTGGACCAATGGAGACCTACAGTCTGCAAATACTTATTCACCAGAGTTCGAGAACGTTTCATCCATCTCTACTACTTTTGTTCATGCATTCGTCTAAACAAAACAGCCTTTCTCTGCTCTGCAGGACTGTGGGTCAGTCAGCTGTTGCATTCCCTTCCAATGGCCATCGTGTACAATCCCATTTTTTCCCCCAATGGCATGGCACATAACTGCGTTTAAAACCTTTCTCTGTCCAGTACGGTTCAAAAGTTTCCAGAAATGCCTCATCCACTCTATATGAGGTTCTCTGTTCATAGCGTGGTATGAGGTCACTTTAAAGCAGTCTTTAGGCGGTCTTCTTGAAGGAGCCGTTCAACTCTCCAAGGTCTGTACAAAGTCAAACATCCCACCAACGTAAAGGGGTAGCACCTGAACGGTGATTCTACCAGATGTCAGAGCTTAGTTCTCTGCTGGTGAGCGGTACGAACGTGCTGTTGAGGTGGAGGTCTGGCTTCTTCCCAAGCGTACTGCTCTGAGACACCTGGCAAACACAGAGACACACGTATCATTTATTGGTTAAATAACTAAAAACAAAACACAGAAACACAACAGAAACAACAAGATAGCTAGATATTCAATGCTTTATGCGCAGACATCCGTGACAAAAATCATATCCCTTAAACTTTTTCACATTTTGTCACATTTATAACCAAAACTTTATATATTTAATTGGGGTTTTTGTGACAGAACAACACAGAGTAATGAATGATTGTTATGAGGAAAAATGAGATATGATTTGAAATTTTCTACAAATAAAAACTTGAAAAGTAAGGCACTTTAAGGGTTCCTAGAATTTAGTAGAATGGGAGGCAGATCTTTTAGTTAGCAGGCTCCTCTCCTGTGGAACCAGCTACCAGTTTTAGTCTGTGAGGCAGAAACGCTGTCTACTTTTAAGGCTAGACTTTTCAATAAAACTTATAGTTGGAGTGGCTCAAGTTATCCTGAGTTATCAGTTATGCTACTATAGGCTTAGACTGCTGGAGGACATAGGGACTCCTTTTCCTCATTGTGCTTCATTCTATTTCCATTCTCCACTCTGCTGTATTTGCTAATTTCATCTCTTTATGCTTTAAACACTCTCAGCCTTTTCTCATCATAGTAGCTTAATCTGGTCTCTTCCTGTTTGGCCGTGACTCCATCCTGGAGAGAAATATCAGCTGTGTTGCTGCCATCAACATCTTATGCTGCGTTCACACCGAACGCAGCAGAAGCCGCAGAAGCAGCGAGTTTACATACAAAGTCAATGGTTAACGCGCGTCAAGGCGCAGCAAAAGGTACCGCGGCACGTTTTGAGCAGCAGGCAAAGCGCGTCTGAGCAGCTGAAGCATCGCATCGGGAGCGTTCAAGCATATGACAAGAATAACCCGCTGCTTGAGATGGAAAAATTTATCTTTTGCTGCTCAACCAGTCAGAGAAGCTGATCTGGGAGCTGGCAGGGAGAGCGCTGTGATCACTCCTCTGAAACAGCTTATTAACGCCTAAATTAACTTACAATGCTGAAACCTGCCGACAAAGTGTGTTCGCTTTTATTTTCCTGGTGCCTGCAGTTTGGATTATGTACATGAAAACCGCCTTCCAGCCGCCGCGGCGAACCACAAGGAGGCGACCAGTCCAGAGGCTGCTGTTGAATGGGATTCCTACTGACAGTGTATGTGGGGTTCTGAAGGGCTCCGACAGAAATCATAATGGAAGGCAGGATAGTAATCTGGATGAACTGACTGCAATGATGAAGTTTTCAGGTGGATTTTCTCACTTAAAAACATTAAAACTACTTTATTCCCACTGATCACAGCAAATATAGCTGCAAGGCAGAGAAAGGATAGTGAAGCTCCGCCCAACGCGCGTCAGACACACTTTTCGACCGCACAGCCGCTCGTCAGAACTAACTGGTACAAGCAGCAAAAATGAAGCAGCAGACGCGATTTGGCTGCTCCTGCTGCATCCGTGTGAACGCAAGTATTATGTAGTATATGATGGAGTTGGGCCTGTTTTCAGTCTTCAGTCCTCCTGTTGCTCTCCTAGAGTATCACTATGTCTCTATGGGCTCAGCTTTTAGTGTGACTAACTGGATGTGCTCTTTTTCATCCCTTTCACATGAAAGGGATGAAAAACCATTTTCTTTTCTATCATAGAAAGTATATCAGTGCTTCTCTGTTCTTTTTGTACGTCTGATTCTCTCTCCACGAAACCCCAGTTGGTCTCAGTAGAAGGCCACTGACAATGAGCCTGGTTCTGCTGGAGGTTTCTTCATTTAAAAAGGGAGTTTTTTCCCCCTCCACTGTCGCTGCATGCATGCTTAGTGTGAGGGATTGGTGTCGAGTCAACGACACAATGCAAGTAAATATCTACTGTCTCTACATGCTACATACATCCAGGAGGATTGTGTCCTGCAAATTCAATAACTGGATGCAGTCAGTTGGTTTTCCATAAATAGAATTTTTTTTATCAATTTGATCTGGTTGAATTGACTCTGTAAAGAGTCTTAAGATGACATTTGTTGTTAATTGGAGTTATAGAAACAAACTGAACTGAATTATATAGCTTTCCTACACAGTGTGACGCTATAAATTATAGAGGCTATTGTTTTTTCTCATGTTTTATTACCGTAAGTTTAAACAGTTCTTCTGTTAAATAAAAATTAATCACCTTCATGATGAAAGTAACAAGAGTTTGGAAATAAAATAAGAGCATACAAACAGATGATACTTCACAGAGAAAACATTAACCGTCGGCATTGACTCTCCTTGACCTAGAACACTGATTATTAGTATTAGTATCTCGGTATGGCTGGAGCCAGTGATGTTTCATCATTTACAAACAACATGTGTATGATGTAATGATGTGATGATTTAGCAGGGTGTAACCCTGTAGATGTATTATAGGCTTATTTTATCTGTAAAGAAAGCCCAGTAAGGCTTGTTGTATGTAACCAGAGACATTTCTCTGGTATAAGATTAAATTCTGCCCTGCGGTAGACAGCCGACCTGTCCAGGATGGACCCCGCCTCTCGCCTGTAGACAGCTGGAGATACCACCAGCACCCCGAGTGACCCCAGCTGGGAGAAGCATGACGGAAAATGGATTGACGGAAGATTAAAATCTGTTTCATTCTGTTAAACCTGCCTATAAAAATATTGAAAAAAAGTTTGTGTTTGATGTGCGACAAAATGTGAAAAAATATTGAGGGCTATGAATACTTGTCCATGTTGCTGTTTATAATGATCCTTTCTCATTTTTGTAAAATAAACACATATTTTAGCCTTTATAAAACAAAACTTTTTTTCTTTTATCTTCTCTTATCCAAACGGACCTCTTGTTCCCAACTGAACTGCTCTCAACCCCTGGGGAGAGAAGAGGGCTTTTGTTTTTATTTCATTTAAACTCTGAGCACAAGAACATAACTTCATTCACAGATACTCTGTGTTGTAGGTGGATGTTTAGACGTTGTCTAGGGGCAAGAAAAACTATGAAATGCAGGTTCTTACCTGCCCGTTAAGCAGCGTCATGGGGATGTTGCAATACACATGACGCCCCCCCAGGGCCCAGGGTGGAGAACTGCACCGTTGAGGGAGGCGGGAGGGGTGGAGACATAGAAGAAGGCTGTGGAGGAAGCTGGAACTCGTAGCTGCGACAGAAGTGCCGCATTTGGGCTGCTGTAGCGGTGTGACCCCCTCCTAATGGCAAGGTCATCTGGTTGTAGTCAGGGATCTCCGTTGCCAAGGCAACCTGCTGGTTAAAAAGGGGAAAAAAAGCCATTGAGACTTTTAACTTCCTCACCAGGGTTAAAAAAAAAACAATCAAGTAGGTAATCAAATAACAAAATCAGGAAAATCCAGATTAACAGGAGACATTTAAAAAATCTTAAAACATTTAAAACAAGAATGGATCCATCAGGATGAACAGAGAGCCACTTTATTAGAGAACTGACTACAAAACTGAGCATCTAACCAAATCTCACAACCTTAGATCAGCCAGAAAATACTGTTTTTAATCCTGTGTTGAGAATAATATACCAAGAAAAGCTGATTTTATTCAAGACAATAAACTGGAGAATATATCATGATATCAAAAATAATATATGGAGCAAACTTTTTGTCCATTATTAATGCAAAAACATGTTTTGTAATGGAAACAAAATATGAAACTTGCTGGATTTCTGTAAAAAAAAAATCGATTTATTTTTTAGCTTCCTCTTTTTCTGTATTTTAATGATTTTATAAATACCTGAGTTCTTTAAATTGTGCTTCCAGGAGACAAACATTCTTGCTCACTTCAAGCCCAGAATAAATGCTGGAGTTTTCACCATTAAAAGGCAGCTTATCACAGGCTAACACTGGTGTCTCATAGGCTGTTGTTAACGATGGATAGGCTGACATTAGCACTGAATAGACTGGTGTTAGCTTTTTATAGCATGATATTAGCTTTAGTTAGACTGGTGTTAACTTTGGTTAGCCTGGTAAAAACAATGGGTAAGATGGCATTAGCTTTGGATAGGCTGGTGTTAGCATTTGATAGCCTGATATTAACTTTAGTTAGCCTGGTGTTAACTTTGGTTAGCCTGGTGATAGAGCTGGGTAAGATGGGATTAGCTTTGGATAGGCTGGTGTTAGCATTGGATAGGCTGGCATTAGCATAGGATAGCCTGATATTAGCTTTAGTTAAAGTGGTGTTAACTTTGGTTAGCCTGGTGATAGCGCTGGGTAAGATGGCATTAGCTTTGGATAGGCTGGTGTTAGCCTTGGATTGGCTGGCATTAGCATTGGATAGCCTGATATTAGCTTTAGTAAAACTTGTGTTAACTTTGGTTAGCCTGGTGATAGCACTGGGTAAGATGGCATTAGCTTTGGATAGGCTGGTGTTAGCCTTGGATTGGCTGGCATTAGCATTGGATAGCCTGATATTAGCTTTAGTTAAAGTGGCGTAATTTTGGTTAGCCTGGTGATAGCACTGGGTAAGATGGCATTAGCTTTGGATAGGCTGGTGTTAGCCTCGGTATGGCTGGTGTTAGCATTGGATAGCCTGATATTAGCTTTAGTTACACTGGTGTTAACTTTGCTTAGCCTGGCAATAGCACTGGGTAAGACCGCATTAGCTTTGGATAGGCTAGTGTTAGCCTTGGATTGGCTGGTGTTAGCATTGGATAGGCTAGTGTTAGCTTTGGATAGGTTGGTGTTAGCATTGGATGGGCTGGCATTAGCATTGGATAGCCTGATATTATCTTTGGATAGGCCAATGTTAGCATTGGATATACTGGTGTTAGCACTGGATATGCTAGTTTTAGCATTGGATAGGCCAATGTTAACATTGGATAGGTTTGTATTAGCACTGGACAGGCTGGTGTTAGTATTGGATAGGCTGGTGTTAGTATTGGATAGGCTGGTGTTAGTATTG
>JAGKQL010003934.1:0-17275 GCA_018398635.1 Cyprinodon brontotheroides | reverse complement strand
ACCAGCCAAGGACCAGCCAAGAGTGACCCAAGAACCAGCCAAGGACCAGCAAAGAACCAGCCAAGAGTGACCCAAAAACCAGCTAAGGGTGACCCAAGAATCAGCCAAGGACCAGACAAGAGTGACCCGAGAACCAGCCAAGAGTGACCCAAGGACCAGCCAAGAGTGTCCCAAGAACCAGCCGATGACCAGCCAAGAGTGTCCCAAGAACCAGCCGATGACCAGCCAAGAGTGACCCAAGAACCAGCTAAGAGTGACCCAAGAGCCAGCTAAGACTGACCCAAGAACCAGCTAAGACTGACCCAAGAACAAGCTAAAAGTGACCCAAGAACCAGCTAAGAGTGACCCAAGAACCAGCCAAGGGCCCATCAAGGAAAGTGGGGAAATTTTGATTGGCTACTACTGTACCAGTGCTTAAAACAACCACAATAGTAACTTGATGGTCGCCTTCAAAATAATAAAACTTGACTTGGCTGTAAATGTTGGCCTAATGGTTGACAAAGTCTTATATTATCTGTCTATAATTTAGAGTATATTACCACAACCATGTGATCAATACCGTTGGTAGCGATGCACAAATGGTTCCCATGGTTCTGCCGACTAAAGTGGAGTGACTATAATAAGTACAACCAATTTTTTTTTAACGGCACTAGTGGCTTGTTTTTCTGACAGTAACACGTGTGTGTTCTGAATGGAAAGGGGGGTATGAGAGAGAGGGAGAGACATGCAGCAAAGGACCACAGGTCGGATTCTATCCCGGGTCGGCCGCATCGAGGACTAAGGCCTCCGTACATGGTTCGTGCGCACGAACCACTTCACCATCTGCACGCCCTAAGTAGAAACATTTGACGATGTCTAGGTTAAAGAGCTACCCAACCATATCCAATGTGTAGGGCATTGTTTTCTCCTACACATTAAAATCCATCCAATTGTGTTGGATACTAAAAAATAAAACAGTCAGCTGAATATCAAAGCAATTGAAGAGTGAATGGTTTAGAAATAGTGTGTGTTTCTGTAGCAGGTTTGTCTGGATTAGATGTGCCTCACCCCGGCTCTTATCAGAAAGATCATGAAGCGTCTCGCTTCAGCAAATCACAGGGATTAGTTCAGCCTAAACTAAAGCTCAACAAACCAACAGATAAGCAGTAAGGGTGTAACCATTTAACAACGTGTAATTAGAACCATTTACTTCCTTTTTATGGCTTAGCAATATTTATTGTTTCAAAACATGAGCAACATGATGTAAAAGAAGAAAATGAGAAATAAACATTTCTACACATCCTAAAAATGGACATGTCTGTTAAAGCTCTCATAAAACATACAGCTAGGCCAGGGGTCTGCAACCTTTCATATCCAAAGAGCCATTTAGCCCCGAATCCGACCAAGTAAAAGTTGTTTAGGGCCTCAAAATATAACCTGACTTTTTAAAAAAAGCCTTTTTTTCTTTTAATATCTCATATAGGAAATTAGTTTCCAACAAATTATGTATTTTAAGCTTTTAAACTAATATTGAACACATAAATTCCAAGCTAATTCAAAGAAAAATGCTTCTAAAAACATATTTCTGGTTCTTTTAATGTCATTCTTTTCCATCTTGTGTTTATTTCCATCTTGTGTTTAAGAAAACATTTAAGACTAGTACATTATTTAGCTCTTTATATATATTTTAGCCACTATTAAGAGCCGCTGTAGGGGGTCCAAAGAGCCGTATGTGGCTCTGGAGCCGCAGGTTGCAGACCCCTGAGCTAGGCCCACAAAGAGACAAGCCACTGTCTGTTATCCCAAATTAAATAAAGCCTAAATCAATTACAAAACAGGGATGGCTGCAAAGTAAAGGCAAGACATGTGAATGGAGGTCAACATAGCTTTCCCTGGAATATATATAACACTTGAACACTGTCTGAAATTGATATGCAAACTGCAGTCCTGATTGAGTTAATAGAAAACTACAGGGAAGCAAGACAACCAGCTGGATGAACATTTGGACCAAATAAATTAAAAGGTATAAGGAGGTCATACCACCACAATCATTTAGGAGGTACATTATCACCACTGACATTATAAAGTGTAGACCCCAGGTTGGCTGCAGGGGGGGATTGAATGTGGCCGCCATCTTGGGTTGGTCTTTCTAACTACCAGCTAAACCAAATACGCATTATTTACATCAGGTCTTTGGAGATAACTTCTCAAAATGAACATATTATTGTTTGCTTTTCTATTAAAACAATATTACTGTATTTCTAGCCGTTAGTGAAATGCCAGCTAATTTCAGATATTTGCTTTGCTTTGAGGTGTTCAACCAGCTAGAAAAGGCATTTTTTTAGATGGATGGATGGATAATTAGATTTGAAGCATCACAAAAGCGTGACAAGTTTAATATTCAACGAGTTAAGGTTGATTAAATATGCTGCTACTTAATTGAGCCTACCAAACAGAACTATACGAAGCGGAACTGTAGACCTTCCCAAGATGGCGGCCCCACGCCTAGGCACCGGCAGTAAGCAATAGCGGACAATTAGGTGCCTTTTCTTTATACATGTCTAGGATTATAACGCCCTGCAACAGACCAGATAAGAGAACAAAAAAGGGGATTTAAACAATTAAATCCTAATTAATGGTATGGATAATGGGCAGATAATTACAATAGATAATAATCGGGGTCTTAAAGTTGTTATTTTGTAGTTTTTTTGTTAATTTTCCTTCAGAAACTTGTCAATGTTTTATCTTTGTACTTATTATTTTGTTTCTGAGAATATCTAATTTTGTGATTAAAAAACCATCACAGAACAACAGCGTTGGGTAAAAACATGCAGCTAGAGTCTAGTAGCCTAGCATGATTAAAGTAGGACAAGACTGTTAGCATTAGCCTAACCATTAGCTACTGCTGTTGCTAGGCAATGACCTCGGCCATAAAGCGTGTTGCTGGTTTGTTTATATATTGGTAGCGCTGTTGTTCTTGAGGTAAAACACCAGAACTCATCCTTTAAAGCCTGTTTTTGGACAGCTTGCTTTCGGAAAGAGGGGGTAGAACAACCGTAGCATGTTTTGAGGATATGCGTAATGCAGCTCCAGGTCCATTAGTGTACAACAGGACCATGAATAATGGGCAGCATTAGCCTCACTCAGCCAGCTCTAACCCTCAGCTAATGCCCTTAATGTGTAAGGAGTTTGGAAATACAAAATGTGTCTGAGTGCAACAATTACCCCAACAAGCAGAGCGCTTTAATGGCCACTGCACTAAGGAACCATAAGAGGGGTATAAACAGCAGAGAATACGGGTTCCCTGCCAATCCCAGCCCAATCGAACCACATTGATATGCAAGGTTACCTACAGTACTTTTAAGGTGTATGGAGGTTAAAGTCAGAGTAATAAATAAAAGTAATCAATACTAAATAAAAGCAGATGGATCTGTGCGGCTGTGTCTGTAAATGTACAGGATGAGCCTCCCTTCAAATGCCTCTGGTCCTCCTGGGTCTGATTAACTGCTGGACTGAGATGCTTCCTCTCTTCTCTAATCACCCCGACACAAGCATACAAAGCAGCGGCCCTTATAACGCACACAGCTGCTGATAAAGGACCCGTCTGCAGGCTTACAAAGCGCCATCCCACACCCTCCCCTGTGACATTTTATCATCAGAGCAGCATACAGCTGCCTCCTTTGGACAACCGAGGAATGTCTGTCCAGACACACTTCAGGTTCAAAGTGTTGTAAAATGTCATCATTTGTATGATTTAAAGAGCGTTTTTTGTCTGCCTAATATGCTGATAAATTGCTGTGGTGTAAACATGCCTTTATAGGCCATTCAGCTCATTAAAAACATAAAAAAGACAACCAGTATGTTGTGTTTTTTGTGGTTAAAAGTGCACAAGAAACTAACGTTTGTGCAAATGGAGCAGAAAACTCAACATAAGCAAATTTCAGTAACCAGGGAGATTTCAAAAAATGTTAGAGAGAGCACAGAAATATAAAAAGATACATTTTGAAGGAATGGAGAGAGAGCGAGACTTTAGTTGGATAACAAGAAGGCTGAATGGCTAACAGGAAACTTGCTCTCTTTTCTCCTTTTTTCTCAAATCTTGATTGTTTTGGAAGTCTCAGAATTAAGGTAATCAACATTGTCTAGTTTATTTACACCTAGACATCAGATTTTGTAATGCTACCAGTAGCTAACTGCTAACATAAGGTCTTACCTCAGTATTAATAAGAAATGTGAACTTTCAATGTAAAATCAATACAATAAAAATACTGTAAAGCCGGACATACACTGTACAATTTTTTCAATTGTTGTACGCAGCTACAGCTAACACTGTGACACCGCAGAGTTTAAAAGTTCACAGCTTAAGATGCATGTACCCACTCTATGTGACCCGATGCTCTGATGCGATCTACCTGATCTACACTGTACGTTTAAAAAACTACGTCAGACTCAGCTCCGCAGTGAGATGGCGCTACTCGGACTCGTCTATCCAGAAGCCAAACAAGTAGAAGAGGAATATGAAGCTCTAGTGAAACGAGCTGCCTTGGCAATTTTGTGCTGAAGGCCCTAAAAAGAAAAGACGACGACGTATTTGGACAAAGAAATGGCTGACCAAACATTGCTACTATGGTCTGTCAATTTACAGAAAGAACTCCATTTTACTCGCACCCCCGCCATGCTTCTGTGTTTACATCTGAGAGGAACAAGAAGAAGAAGAATCCTTGTTTGCGCACTGAGCGATTTGCCAACAACCACCTCATGACGGCTGACTGAATTTCAAACATGTCTGATGTTCTCCCGACTTTTAGATTCCTGATCGGGAGGTGGTCGTGAGAGACCAATCGCCCCTCGTTCGCACGACTAGAGAATCGGCACATAAAGGGCAAAAACATAGAACAGCGTATGCCCGGCTTAAGCTGTTTAGTTAATAAATTGAAATAAAATGTCACCATGCTAATACTGCAATGCATCCTGCATTTCCAATTAGCTTCAGCTAATAGTGTTAGCTCTAGCTAATATGGTAAACAGTTGATAACAGGCCGATCATAATAGTTTGCTTCAACAGGTATCTCATGTATAACAGCCGGCATCTCAGCGTGGCATTGTCTAAGGCTACGTTCACACTGCAGGCATTGATGCTCAATTGCGATTTTTTTGTGAAATCCGATTTTTTTCGCGTTGCCGTTCACATTTCCAAATAGATGCGACTTGTATGTGATCTCCTGTGTGAACTGCAGTCATACAACACAAGTTTCCCGCATGCGCAGTAGAGGACGCAATGATATCACAGGCCAGCGTGCTCTATGTTTCCGGAAGTAAACATGAATGGTATTGCCGGCGCGCATCTAGCGATCTTTTCCAACCATAAAAACTAATTCTTTTCACATGGTTAAACATAAATGCTGCTCTCCGCATCATCATCTGACATGGTTGTTGTTTTTCTTGCCGCCAAGACCCAGAATAGTGACCTTTGTCGGGTATTAGGGATGGGACGATTTATGAAAACCGTCCGTAACCGTTCGGTTCGACTGTCTCTGGTTCGGTTACGCGTGTGTTGCGTTCGGTTCATGCGCTCCTTTTTCTCATAGGTGAAGCGATTACACTCCAGAGCAGAAGGTGGCGGTACTGCACCAAAGCCAACCACCAGTAGTAAACAAGAAGAAGAAGAAGCGAAGCAGCGTAGCTGGGTGTAGCAGAAAAAAATCAGTTGTTGTGGAGAATTGTGTGGGTATGGCGGTGGGAAAGAACAGGAGTTGGAAGACGCCAGCAGCACTTTTATAGGTCTGCTGTATGGGACCACTTTGCATTTAGAGTGACCTACGATGTGTGGCGGAAAGAAAGTTGTGGATAAAAGTGCAACAGTGTGCAAGCATTACACCAACACATTTTGTTTATGCTAGCAGCAACATGACCAACATGTCATGCTAAACCGCGAAATCCCACATACTCCGTCAGCGCTCCGCCCCCCCAGACCGGCTGCTCAAAGCAAAGCCTACAGCCTCCACTGTGGCTCCCGTCCCGTTCTTCTCTGAGAGATCGTAGAGGGCATGTGCGAGATTAAATTCAAAGCAGCAAAACATGAAATGATCCAGGGTTTCAGCGCGTAATCATTTAAAATAATTACAATCCATTATTTTTGGGGATTTTTTCATTAATTTCATAAATTTTGATGGGATTTCGGTGTAACAATCAACATATGCCGAATCGAACTGAACCGAAAACCGTGACCACGAAACCGTAAATCGAACCGAATCGTGGATTTTGTGAACCGTTCCACCCCTATCGGGTATTAATGACGTTCAGGTCGGATGAATCCGGCCTCGCTGTTCAGACACAGGTCGCATTTGAAAAGATCAGATTCGTATCGGATTCAGACCACATAGCCAATTGGTCTGGGTCGGATTGGAAAAAATCGGATCTGTGTTGTTCAGACTGCCATGAAAAGATCCGATCCAGGTCGCATATGGGTCAAAAAATCGGATTTGGGCCACTTCAGGCTGCAGTGTGAACCTAGCCTTAGTTTAACTGGTCAAAGGCAGTAGAATAAAAAAGCAACACTGCTAAACTTAGCCTTCCTGTTTTTACTCTGTAGGGTCCAGTCCAGTAGGACCTAACTGCGTCATCTACCCAGCATGCATTGCTCATGTAAAAAAATGGAGACCTCCATAGGTGAAACATATAACAAAGATATATACTTTCTGAAGTAATTATGAGTTTTGCATATAATAAACAGCAATTGTTTTCCACACACTCATGCAGATGGTCTGACCATTAATGGATTTAGCTAAAATGAATGTTTCAAAAAAGCATGAAGGGATTGTGGCTCCTCTTTTTCTAGCAGCTTCTTTTGGGGCCATCAAGGGCATCTTTGTATTGGAGCTGAGCGATGCTAGAAGGGGACAGCGAAGCGGAGGAAAAGCTAAAGAGCTGCAGTGATCCAGCATTTATCACTTTAAAGGAGGCCACTATTGCATACAGCTGGTATTACCTTCACCTCTACGCTTCCACACACTCAGCTCTGCTGTGGAACGCATGACTCACTGAATCCTGAGCTCATTACCTGCAGACTGTCTGCTGATGCTTCAGGAAAATTACAGCAGATAAAAAAAAAAAAATGTTGATCCTGATGAAAATTCGCTGCAGGAAAGATTTTAAAAAAGCCAGATAAGGAAATCTTTGGAACGAGACCAATCATTTCCTTTACACAGGTGGACATAAGTGTTGGTAGCCCGAGTTAAATGGAAGAAAAAAGGACATCATTGACAAACATGGACGCCTCCAGTAAAGCACATTATAATGAAAATTACTCTTAATTAAAAACACTTATTTATTGAACAGTTTGGAATAATTTCATACTTAAAGTGCTTTCAGATGTTTGAATTCTGAATATGAGCGGACTTTTCCTTTAACAATTTTTGAAGTCAATAGAAATATAATGAAAATATATGCAAATTGACAAAGATCAGATCAATAATAGATCCAATATTGTATGTAGAATAGATCCAGATCATTGTTAGCACACAGCCTATACTCAGACAAACATATATATGTTCCCAGGGGCCCCCATATCATAGCTAAGGGGGAGAAACAAAGTGTCCGTGTCTATAAACACAGTTGAATGGAAGCAGCGGCAGCAAACAATGCGACCGCTGAGGCGTGAGACGTCTCTGTCTGAAGCGGTCCGAGGCGCTGAGTCTCTAACATTAGACATCAATCCAAAGCGACCTCCGTTGACTTTAGACAGCAGCATGGGTTAGATTGTTCTAATCAGCTGATACCCGCCTGACTCAAAACACGCTAATTATTCCTGCCATGACTGTTAGGACAACACAGACATCCAAACATGCCGACGCTAACTATGCTGTTTTCTTTTTAACTTTTATAATTGTTTGCCTTTTTTTTTGTAATTTCAAGTTTTTTTTTTTTCAAATGTTGCTTTCATTTATGCATCAGACGCATCTGGACATTCCTTAATGTTAACAAGCATCAAAAAATGAAGCAGCAGAAGCTTTTTTTGCTGCTTCTAGCGCTTGTAGATCAGAACGTAGCATAACGGATCCCTGATAAGTTCTGCTGACATTCTGGGGTGGATTCTTCTAGCTGATTGCTTTTATTTTCCTCATAACAAATGTTACACAAGTCTCAGATTACACAAATTCTAACTTTTAATAACAAATAAAACTGGAAAAACAACAATGGAGGCAGAAGCAATGCTGCTGAATGCACCCAGACTTTTCTTCCTAGGCCAATTTTTTGTTTATACGTTTTTTAACCCTCTCAACCTAAACCTCACTCTGATATTTCAAAGGTTGAACAAAGAAAATTCAACATTAGTAAATTAAATACTGTGATAAAATAAACTACAATTTACTTCACTACTACGGAAGTTATTTTAAGCTTTTAATTTTCTATTCTGTAAAGTACTAGAAAAATGCTTTCAACAAATAAATGAATAAAAATCTCTGATGGGGTCATTTAGAACTCGAGGAAAAACTAACCAATCAGCCAACTCATTAACTTATCAGCTGATACTAACGCAAGAAAAAAAAAAGGTAATCACTCAGTAATGTTGTCTTGCCGCTTTGTCAGTCTATCTTACCCCTTAATTCATTAATTGACTTCATCATCCGTTTTTCAATCCTGTCAAATTCAGAGTAGAAATATTTCTTGTCAAATTGGTAATCCCTAATCAGGCTTCTCATGGTGAACCAGCTAACAGTGACAGACTATTTCCCAAACACTGTGTCCATCATAAAGAATGGATCATGTCTATTTTGATAAACTCACGTTACCCTGAGCAATCTCTATAGTTATGCTGCTATAGGCTAAGACTGACGGAGGACATAGGGACCACTTCCATCATTTTGCTTCATTCTACTCTATTCTTAGCCTGCGTGAGAAGCTGTCTTGATCTCGCTTGATCTCGCGAGCTTTTACACACACTCAAGTCTGGAGACTCTCCGTTAAAGAAAATTTGGAAATGTTCACCAGTATGTACGTCCAATCAGCGTTGTCTTTGGGGTTGAGGTGTGGCCGCAACGAGAAGCCTGACAGTTCAGTCTAAAGAACATGGCAAAATCATGCGATGAAACTAAGCGTTAAGCGTTGCTGCTCCGAGCAAGTTTGCTCCGAATTACAGAGAGTATTTCTTCACTGAAGAAGAGCTAAACACTGCTCTGGAGGCTTTTCTCAGAGGAAAGATGTTTTGCTCTTCTCCCGACTGCATTCAATGCAAGATGTCATCTGGCTTGTGGTTGTGTTTTCGTTGTCGCTCTGTTAGTACACGTCATATGTTTCGTTGATGTGATTGGTTTATTTGGCCCGTCTATCACCAACATAGGCCAATCAGCTAATAACCAGTTGTATTTAAGCCCCTTCCCAAAATTACTTCAGCGAAGATTTCCAGATGGATATGTGGGCAAATCCATCTGGCGGAATCGAGTTAGCTCCCCTTCTGCAGTATTTGTTAGTTCAACCTCTAACTTTATGCTCCATCTATTTTTTCTCCTCAGGCATCTTCTTCTGGGAAAAGGGAGTTATTCCTCTCTACTGTCACTGTATGCATGCTTGTTTTGAGAGAATGCTGCAGAGTCAAAGACACAATGCAAGTAAATGTATATTGTTGCAACATTCTCATTAAGGAGGAGAAATAGAAATGGTTTAACAAACAGTTTACACTTCCTACAAAAACAAAAAACAAACATCCACTGCTGTTTACAGTGCAGACATGACTAGCCAAATACAGATACAGAACACCTCCACTCTATGCAAACACCTATTTGCATCCTGCAATGTTAATCAGATTCTATCTCAGCTTTATAAATAAACCGACTTCCCTTTATTTCTAGAGTTACTCTTAGATATTCCTCACTGGTTTTTTATGAAAATCTAATGTAAATCTTCATTCCTGCGTTATGATCCAAGCTAAAGGCTGTACAGATCATCTTAGTGGACGGGCCACATCTGTATCCACAGCTATTCAATACTTTGTTGGTCAACGCTCTGTTGCAAGTATGTAGACTTAATTCTTAAGAAGTTCTGGGCTTTAACTAGTCCAGGGGTCTGCAACCTGCGGCTCCAGGAGCCACATATGGCTCTTTGGACCCTCTCCAGCGGTGTATTTAAAGAGCTAAATAATTTACTATAATATATACCGATATCAATAGCTTTAGCCGTTTTTTATAAAGATGGAAAATAATGAGATTAAAAAGAACCAGAAATATGTTTTAAGAGACATTTTTCTGTGAATTAGCTTAAAAATTATACGTTTTAACATTAAAATAGATGAATTTATTGTTTTGAGATGGCAACAACTAATTTCCTATACAAGATAAAAAAAAAAAAAAAGGTTTTCTAGATAAAAGTCATGGTATATTTTGCGGACCTTTGAACTTTTATTTGGTCATCCCCTGAACTAGGCCATTCAAACTTTTCCTTTGCAGCTGGAGCTGCATATTTATTGTCGTTTTCCACATCAGTTTTCTTCCCTAATTGCCTGCTTGTTTGTACCATGCCCACAGCATGATGCTTCCACCATCATGTTTTAATATGCAGCAAATACATTTCGTATAAAGAGCAAAAAATAAAAAAAAAACAAAGACGTGTTTGCAAAGCCCTGGGGATGGAAAGAGAGGGCTGCCCCTGAATGAGGTGCCCCTTAGACTCGCTGTGTGCGCTGAAAGCAGGAAGTGATCAACAACCCTCAGTATCACACCCAGACTTCCTTTCCACCGTCAACACAACAGGAAGTGAGAAACACATCGCCATAGTACTCCAAGGTCTCACTTTCTGCCTTAGAAATACGAAGATGTCATCAGCAAACAGACATGCTTTCTTCCTGTTGGATCAGAGGAAGCAGACACGTATATTTAAGGTGAAAAAAAGAGCCGAACAGAGTCAACACGTCTCCTCTAATGTCTACAGCTGTGCCTTTCTGGTCTTCTGTCCCTGCTGGCCAATTAAGAAGCAGTCGGGTTTATTCCTGAAGAGGAGATTGGAGCAAAGAGCGTCACCTCGGGAATACGGAGTGTGAGATAAAGCTGATGGGAGACGTGTAAGAGGAAGGAGGACACGGTGCTTCGTTCAGCCTCACACCTGAGTCAGGCTCGCACACTGTGGGAGATATTCAGTGGCAACAACAATACAGCCGCCGGGCTTTACGTACATTGGTTTGTTTCATCCAAATATGTTGCTTCTTCGTGTTAATTCCTGCTAAAACCATTATGTAGATCACTGATTCCAATTCGGTCCTTTATCAACCAGTATGGGGTCTAAAGATGCAATACAGAAATTAGACTCAACAATAAATATTCATATTAATATGCTTAAAAATGGAGAAGTTTCACTGTGTTAACTGTGGAATCATTAGGGAGATCAGAAGCTGAAAAGTTTGATACCCTCTAGGTAGCACAATATGTATATAAGCAGGTAACAATTTACAATTAAGATAAATTTACTTCAAAATAAGAAAAAAAAACTATATTATCTTAGTTTAAGAGCTGAAACACTCAGTCCACTTACATTTCTGTTTGGTCTGGGTAATACCAGAATTTCTCCTTTAAAATCAGATGGAATCTTTATTTATTCCCCAACATGATTTAACATCAGAAATGCATCACATTGACGTGAAGTTCAGCTCAGTCTCATTCAGAATAACTTGATCCTGTCCAATATTTACATTCATTCATACCAGATCATCCAGTCAGATTGATTCAAAGTTTTCTATCTAAGGAAAATCAGCTGATTGAATCGACTCATTGACTCTTCAGCAATCCCTCACACTAAGCATGCTTGTAGCAACAGGCGAGAGGAAAAACTCCCTTTGAACGGGAAGAAACCTCCAGCAGAACCAGGCTCAGTGTGGCGGCCATCTGCTGAGGCCGACTGAGGTTCAAGGAGACAGAAGCAGATATAGAAAAAGAAGCATAGATACAGAAACCAGCTGTGAAAGGCGGCCCTGTCTAGGAAACACACAGCCAGGCAACTCCAATGTCAGAAGATGACTTTAACACCTCTCTCAGAGGGATTATAATTTTTTATTTTTATACTGATCTTTTATTAGGATCCAATCAGAATAATCTGAGTAACATATTTACATCAAGTCCAATCTGATCACTTACGTCAGTCTAACTAATGACTATAATGCAGAGTAGAGCTATGAATGGCAAGTCGGCACTGTAGTAGGTTTTTAAGTCTCCAAAGGGAAGGAAATATAGTTGTAATAAGGGATGCCGCGATATAATGAAGCCCCCTATAGGTGCTCGGCCTTAAAACTGAATGTCGGACATCGACCACCCCACCGATATTTAACCCGATGTTTGATCAACTTCTGAGTTTCTAAAGTCTAAAACCTCAAAACTTCTTTTTACAGACTTAAAAACTTCTAAAGGGCGAAGGGAAAGTATTTGGGTACGATTAAAAATATCCCAATATCTTCATATGATGATATATTGCCATTTAAAAACACCATATCAATCTCTTTTTTACTAATGAAATATTGCTATATGTCATCGTTATACTCACGAAATCCCCAGAAAATTCACCAAATGTTGCCATATTTTTATATGTTGATATATTGGCCTCGGTGTCGATCTATTTTACTAACAAAATCTCACAGAATTTGCAAAATATCACGAGTTTGTAACAGAGCGATGATTTCACCAGATTTTTGAAGAGTAAAATAGGTCGATACGCATGTTTAAAAATCTATTTGATATCAGCATATGAAAATATATTTGAGTATATTATTTTTCAAAGTGTCAAGAAATGGATAACAAAACTGCTATTTTCAATGACTACTTATTTTTGTCCAGCTTTAACATGGATTATCGATATAGGTTATGGGCTATCATAGAGTTTTAAAAATATCGGCAGGCATATCGGATATCGGCCAAAATCCCAATATCGTGCATCCCTAGCTGTAATCAAATAATTGCATCATGATTAATTAGGGTAAAATAGTTTATGACATCAAAATTTTAACTTCTCCAAAAAGGAATTTTTTTCAATGCATTTCTACCGCGTGTCACTTTGAGAGGACGGTGGGGTTAAATAAACTGTTTCAGCATATTAGGGCCTTTTATAAAACGTCCGATAGGCGCGGACACTTTGCAGCATATATACATTTTTTTAACAACTTACATTTTTAAAGCAACTTTGAAGACTGCACTGTTTTGTTATATTTTCTAAAAAAAATTAGTTTGATAATATGTAACAATCCATATTTTAGTTTATTCTGTTATTATTTAATGAACCTGGAACCATAAATTGTTAAGATATAATGACTCGACACTTTTTTATTTTTTTAATCCAGTATATTAGGAATATATTTAGGCCCTTATGTTAATGAAAAAGATAATTTTAATAAAGGAGAAAACTAGCACTAAAAAAAAACAATTAAAACAGATTAATTCGGGATTAAAAGGCTAATTGTCAACTATTAACTGGAGCGTAATGATGGTAAAACGTACCTTTAGCTGACAGAGAAAAACACTTAGAGCAGGAATTATCTCAAAACTGTTAAAGATATATAATCATTTTGGTATTTAAGATAAAAAACTTTTTGTCTGTCAATATACTCCATCTAGAACCCCTGAAGTGCAAATATTTTTAGTTTCAACTGCTTTAAATTTGTAAAGGAACTTTTTAAGGAACCTTTGGCTTTCTGATTAATTTATTGAAAAATATTTGACAGATTAATCAATCCATTAGTTGCAGCCCCAAAGAAAAATTAGTTGTATTTTTTTAATGGTGGTCGCTTAAATAAATCATTAGTTGCTTGATAACATCAATACATTTTAGATTAATCTACTAATTGATAACTTGCATCTTTAACAGGCAAATATAATATAAATGTAGATATGGGTAACCTGCTATATCGCAATATTGATAATGCTAATATCGCCATGACTCCCGCTTGATTCATCCCTCTGACTCTGTGTGAAAATGTGTTGCTTTTACCAACACGGCACAAACACCCTGCTGTCTAATGACACACGATTTGCTTCACAGCTGTATTTCACAACAATGACTGCGTGGCTTCAGCTTGCACAACAGTTATTAGTGACGGCGTCATGTGTAATGCATGAGTGGAACAGAAAACCATTCTATTATCCACACAACCAAAACCAGTTAAGCTTCATATGAGGTTAGACATCACTAGAAAACCCCTGAACGTCACATTTTTTCTCTTCCTCATTTAATATTCTGTCAATTTCTCCCATATAGAGAAGGAAAAAAAGGACCAGCTGTCAGCTTGGCTCTCTTCTCAGTCCCTGAAAGCAAATACTCACTTTCATTACTTGGTTTTGGAAAAACAGAGACACCAAATCCCCTTCAGACGTTCTGCCTAATGGCCAGAAATACCTCACGGTAAAAGCCGGCGTCCGATTGAAAGCGTGGGCTCTCTCTCACAATGTGAGAGCTTCCAACCCCATTCTGCGGTCGCCTCAGAGATCCTCCCCAGAAGATTGAAGGGGCAGAGAGAGACGGGTGTTAAAGCCGATGCTCACTTGTCAAGCGAAGTGCGCTTAATGGTTTGAGAGAAACCCCTCCCGGTCGGGGAATTCATCCGAAAACACAAAGAACCCCCTTCATCTCTATCCCCATCCCTTCCCTGGCCATCATTAGCATGTTAATGGACGTCCAGGGAAACCACAGGGAGAAGCAGTGAGAACCTACAGCTGAAAGCTGAAAGGAGAAGGCATGGGAACGGCGCCTCAGGGTGGATGTGTTCATCTGACTGACCTAAATGGCTCCAGATCAGCTGAAACCCAAAAGGCCCCAAATGCAATCAGCTGATGAACAGAAGAGAAGTCAACCTTTCCTTTTCATCAAACCTGATTAAAATGGCGCCGTGACCGGCAGAGAAACACACTACTAAATATTTTCTAATTTGTTCATCTGGAAGAACACCTGGAATAGTTTCCACTCAACAGCGTTTCCTGACAACAACTTCTACCCCTTTATAACTCATCTCATTGTTGGCGTCCTGACAGCTTTTACACTAAACATAGGAGTTCCGAGTCAGAAAATAAAAGGTGTATCTGTGTATGGTTCATTCTTTTTGGTTTTTGGTTTCAAAAAACAAAAACTAAAAAACTAAACAAATGTGGGAGTTTTAGCTTTTTCTTTTTAAAACCTAAATCAAAAATGAAAAATGGAATCAAATAGAAAATCAACAGCGTTTGAGTTTTGTTTTGCCATCTAACTGAAAAATAAAATACGTGGTTGTTTCCAATATGTAGCGTACCGAAATGAAGTTAGTCCCCAAAGAAAAAATAATTTACAGTGGATGAAGACGCATCAAAACAAAACCCATTTCTAAACAAAAGGCAATGGCTGCACTTGAACCGCCTTTCCGCATTGATTTAACTTTTTGAAAGCAGAAAACACACTGAAATCAGTGATGCTTTGAGCTCATGCGAGGTCAACATTACCGGTAATGAGTGTCGAAGGTTTTGTATGGAGCACACTAGGGGTGTGCAAAATAATCGCGATGATGATGCATCGCGGATTCTAATTTTCGCGATCTACTGCATCGATTCTGATGCCAAGAATCGACATTAATTTAAAAAATGAATAAATAAAATTGCATGAATGGTTGGCAAACATCAGCCAAAAACAAGTGTAATACAACTTCCAGTCCTGTAGATGTCGCTGCAAATGTGTTGACGACGCCGCCTTGTAAGCGTCAGTTGTGCTACTTCCGCCGCTGATACTGCCGCGAGTCATTCAAAAAACAAAACATGGAGGAGAGGTATTGCAATGCATCGCAATTATTCAAGTATTGTGATGCACGCGATAGAATCGCGATCGCGGGCCTGTGGAATCGTGATTCGCGACGAACCAACCGATTCTTTTGGCAATAATA
Organism: Cyprinodon brontotheroides; assembly: GCA_018398635.1. NCBI lineage: Eukaryota > Metazoa > Chordata > Actinopteri > Cyprinodontiformes > Cyprinodontidae > Cyprinodon > Cyprinodon brontotheroides. The sequence goes on along the minus strand of JAGKQL010003934.1, from coordinate 1,425 downwards.
CCCACCCCTTGAGTTAATATTTAAGAGACACAACGATGTGTCGGACATTTAGAACTTGGAATAAAAAGAGATCTTAAGTTCACGGTCAGATCATTAGCTCTCTGAAATGCGAAATCAGCGTTCCTCTAAATAACGCAAACGTTCCATTTTTGTAGCGCTAACTGAAAAAGTTCTTCTTCTTGTGGATTGTAATGGCAAGAAATTGAAGGCGCATATTACTGCCACCTACTGGTAACTAAAAAAAAAAGTTATGTGTTGGGAGTTCAGGTCTTATTTCGGTTCTGCCATAAGGTCCGCTGAATTAACAACAAAATAAAAGTTTTGTCTTGGGTTTTAACCATTTACGGTAAAAAAAAAAACGCATCGCACTTTAATTTTCAAAATGTTGTTTTTATACTTTCGCTTTTAAAAACGGAAAAAAAAAACACACGCTTGTTTTGTTTTTTCGTTTTTGTTTTTGAAACTAAAACCAAAGAATGAACCATACACAGATTAACCAGAAGTCTGTGGACTGAATTTTTGTTCCTTATTGTTGCTTTTTTGAAAATGTAAATTTGAAGAAAAAAAAAGAAAAAATGAAGCAGAAATTAATTCTAATTAACAAATATTTTGACAAACAAAACCAGAAGTTCTGTGGACTAAATTTTTGTTCCCTTATTTTTGCTTTTTGAAAATGTAAATTTGAAGAAAAAAAAAAAAAATTTAAAACAGAAAATAATTCTAATGAACAGAAATAATTTTTCTTGGAAAAAAGGATTTTTGAATAACTTCTTATTCAATTTTATAAACCTTTTTTTCTTTTTTTCTTTTTAACAAATATTTTTCAGATTTTATATTTTAATTTTTTGAATTACTGAGTCAGAAAAGATTCTGGTTGGAAACAACGGAGAATATCAGAAAAGGTTTGACAAACAAAACCAGAAGTTCTGTGGACTGAAATTTGTTCCTTTATTGAGTTTTGAAAATGTAAATTTGAAGTAAAAAACATTAAAACAGAAATTAATTCTAATTAACAGAAATATTTTATTAGAAAAAAGGATTTTTTTTATTTAATTTTAATAAACCTTCATTTATCTTTTTTCTTCTTTTTTTTTAAACAATTTTGTGTTTTTTTTTTGACAAAACAAAACCAGAAGTTTTCTTGGACTGAATTTTGAACTGTTGATTTTTGAAAAATGTAAGTTTTTGGGAAAAACAAAAAGAAAACAGAAATTAACTCAAAGTAACAGAAATATAATTTTTGAATTACTTTTTTTGTAAACCATTCATTCTTTTAAAACACTATTGTTACCACTCTTATATTTTCTAAATTTGTAAATAATATAACATCTGTAACAAATGTTTCTAAAAGTAGAATGGGAGGCAGATCTTTTAGTTATCAGGCTCCTCTCCTGTGGAACCAACTACCAGTTTTAGTCCGTGAGG
>JAGKQL010003933.1:0-17017 GCA_018398635.1 Cyprinodon brontotheroides | reverse complement strand
ACATAATGTTAATGGTACTCACTGTGCAGTTTTTTGTATGTGATGCTAGTACTAAAGTCTGTTTACTCAGCATCTTACCCAGGTTGTGTGCTGGATGAGATACTGCTTTCTTTTTCACTTGTATTGCTAAAATAATGGCTCCATTTTACCCCCCCTCCCCCAGTCAGTACAGGTTGGTGGCCTACCGTGTGGTACTCGAGTGGATTCTGAAAGGCGAGAGACTTGGCAAGGACAGCAGAAGAGTTTTACCTGCCTGTATTGTTACAAGCATCCGTTCCAGCTACCCTTCACCAGATGGAGTGTATACTGGTTTCAAGGAGGCAGAGGCAGCTTTTGAACAGTTGTAAAGACTATAAACAAATCCTAAGAGACTCTTCCATATTAATTTGTACTACTTCATTGTATTTCATATTTTTTCCCAAATCACAAACCTATACTGCCTCATTATAGATATCATTTCAGAATTTATGTAGCCGATAACTGTAACCTTTCCTGTACTATTGTGTTGTTTTGGAAATAAACAAAATGACTTTGGATGGTAAGAAAAATGTAACTCTGTTCCTTTGATTAAATATTTATTCTAGACCTAAGTGTGAAATGCAGACAAGCCAACCACAAACACATGCCATTTTATTTCAAAATGTCATGTTATAACTATATTAAGTAAACCCCTTATCAGACTCTGTATCCCAGAATTTTGAAAAAAAAGAAGGTTAAAATTACATGCCACCAGCTAGACTTTTTATTTGCATAATTACAAATATAAAAAGGCAAGAGTAAAAATACTGCACCACTCAGACTAACTGCTGTATCGGGAAGTATGTTTTTGTATGGCTTCCTCTTTGGCAGGCTTTGGTTTCTGAGAAATGTTTTCTGGTATGGGAGGGATAGAAACATATGACTGGGGGTCTTTGATCTTGATGTTGGGGTCCAGGCGTCTCCGCACAACTTGCACCACCAGATTTTGCCGGAATGTTTGTGTTGTTGGAACATAGATCTTTTTGGCGACCCATTCTTTTGTTTGTTTTGGGTAAACCACATTGAACCGTGCTTGTCCTAAAAAACAAAGAAGAAAATGTAAGACAGAGGAAACATTAATGAAATAACATAGCTATTATAAAGCATTCAAAAAGTTTCGGTTTTAGGTTTCAAAAAAGGAACCAGGAAATTGTATCCAAATAATTAGAAATCTGGTACTTGTAATTTTGTGGTGGTGAGAATTAGGACCATAAAGTACCATATTTGTTATGCAGATCTTAGTGCAGCAGCTCACTAAACAGGTGCGGTTCCCATTGAAGGTTAAATGTAATGTTTGCTGTTTTTTCAATACAGCTCATTTTGAGGACATAAATGAGTATATGACACTGAGCAAAGCGCACAAGGTTAGGTTTTTTTGTTTTGAATATACTTTCTTGTTACCTGTGTTGGTGTAGGCCTGTTCACGCTGAACATTTTCATTGTGGTCCATAACGGCAAGCTGGGTGCGAGCTTTCATTGTTGAGTAGTGGAAGTGCAGTCTCTTCTCTGTGTATTTCAGCATAGATGCATGGAATACTTCAAGCTTCCCTGAGAAAACATAATAATGACAAGTTCACTAAATATTTAAAATTTTGAATTTCTCATTATTATTGTGCTTTCCTCGTTATATTTACCAGTATGTTTGAAAAGGGCCATTTGCCTAAGGTCTTTCATGAGTCCTTTGTCCAGGGCAATAGCTGTCAGGGCTTTGAAAGCGTAAGAGTCTCTCCTTAACCACCTCTTTCGCCTCTGTTCCTCTGACGTAAGGTCAGCATGCACACATTTAATCTCCTGTCCATCTTCCTCCCAGCGGTGCACACCACAGATGTGATGAAGTAGTGCTTTCCACTTCCTTATCAAATCCTGAGGATATTAGAAAATTACAATTCAGTATCAAAGAGAGTAAAAGGATTGTGTCAAAGACTATCAGTTATTATTATCATAACTTTATGTTGCCTAAATGTGAAGAATGTGATGTTACTCACATCAGGGTCACCTCCACAAGTGGAACAGGCGTACCACAAGTGATTGCAGATGGATTTTATCCATGGTTGCAGGTCTCGGTTGTCCTTTTTGTTGGATGCTGACAGCAATTTTTTCATTAGCCCTACCAAAAACAGAACAATCGTCAATGAGTCTCAAGCAAGCATAAAATATGGCAACTGGAGTAAACGTGTGAGTAGAAGATGTTTTGTCTCTCATCCAAGAAACTTATTCCTTTATAAAATAGTCTGGTTGGGGAGTACAAGAAATGTATCCACCAGGTGTATGGTGGCAACGTCACTGAGGTGGCACTAAACGTTAGACAGGACATGTTGTTCATACAGGTGGATCAAAGAGTTTGGGAAGGATCAAGGGAACCAGGTGTTAGAGACAATATTGCTTTGTTGTTTTGAAAAAAAGAAAGGAGTGTGAGCTTTTTAAAACATTTAATTTACCTTCTGGGATAAATAAAGTATTTTTCATTTAATTTAATTTTAACGACAATGGGGAGCTCAGGGCTCAGAGAGTGTAGGTGATTGGAGATGTACAGTCCAAACAGACTGCACTTCTGCACATGGGTGACGTCAACATAGTCTTGGTGGGTATGAAGTACAAGGTGGGAGCAGGTAATAGAGGAGTGTGGGATCACAATGGGGCTGTGTATAACCTAGGCAGGTGCCAGCGCTTTGGCAAGGGAGGGGTAAATTATGTAAAAGTTTATGTGGCTGTACAAGGGCTATCCAAAGTATATTGTAAAAACATTTTCCTCATTATAGTAATTCCTTTACCATTGTACATTTACAAATTACAATTTGTCAGCTTACCCTTGACAACATGCCAGATGTCAAACTCATGGTGGATTTCCGGATACTCTTCGCGCATAATTTTTCGTATAGATGGTGATCGGTCAGTGGTTACCACCTCCACTTCAAGACCTTGCTCAAGGAGATAATCAAGTCCTCTCCTGAACCCCACTGGCTCCATGGCAGCAGAGCTGGATGCCTCTGTCACCTGTACCACAAAACAAAAAATTAATGTTTAAAATCAGTTTCATACATCTTTGATGGGACAGTGCTTGTCATAATCCGATAGCAACATTGATTTTGTAATATGTTCCACATATTAGACATACATTTATTTACTTCTTTAATTTCATTCCGCACATGATGAAAATGAGAAACATTACCCCCAAAAAAAGGAAGAAAAACAATATAATAAATGCACCAAAATTGATAATAAATACAATAGATAATAATAATATTAAAAAAAAGATACAATAAAAAAAGAAAACTGAAAATAGATAAATATAGAAATTTAAAAAATAATGTAGGCTACATTTATCAAATTGAAGAACGAAAACAAGTGGGATTAAGTACAAAACCAAATTCAATCCCACCCTTTAAAAAAAAAACATATACATAGATCACAGTCTTCCGCTTCACAATTATTATTTGCCAATTAGAATGACCAAAATCCAAATAAAACTACAAAATATATGCATATGTATCTTTGTGCAGTCAATTTGTAAACACACAATTGACAATTGTTCTCATATTATGTTGTAATATGAAATATGAAATAATAATTTCCCTTACCTGCACTAACTGAAAAAGGATTATTTCCTTTGTTGTGTCCTCCATGAAGCTGTAGGTGTTGTATTTTGCGGAGAAGCCTGGGCTGTAAAGACAAAAAGATAAATAGGCTATCAAATCCAATATTACATCAATTACTCTAACGATAACTTCAGATAATCAAGAGTTAAATATTTGTCATTCATTATAAATAATATACTAACCTGTCTGATCGGCCATCTCCAGATACATGCACTCCCTTTTTCAGAGTATACTGTTTATGCAGTAGCTGTTCCATGATGGCCTTGTGCTGCTCGTTGTACACCATGTCGATGACTGGGATTAGATATGAAGACTGTATTTTGTAATATGTTGTATTGTTGGGAATTTGGAGATTCAGCAGTCCAGCCCAATCAGCAATTGTTGTGTACGTGGCACCAGTGAAGAGAGTTGACGCTGCTACAAGTAGATTATTCTCTGGCATCCCTCTAACATCTGGACAGGAACTCCACTCATCACTATGTTGATTCAGACACTCCCACAATATTTTGATACAGCTCCCAGATATCTGAACATTTTTTTGAATGATTTCTGTTCCACACTGATGGCAAGTCTTGAAAAGCTGAAACAATTTTGACTCGTCAACCAGCCATTTCCTCTCATCCCAGGTTCTCAAGTCTTCAGTTTCTTCTGAGGTTGGAGTTGAAGTTGATGTTGAGCTTGGAAGAGCAAAACTGGTGTCTTTTGGGTCTAGAGGAACACCAATTGAGGTCATGCTGACATCCAAACCTTCCTCCAAACGTTCCTCTGCCATCTGAGCTTGCATATCCTAAAATCAACAAAATAACCATTAGACTTGTTGAGAAGTTATATTTACTTGCTTTAAGCCACACATAAGCCAAAACTGTAACTACTAGATTTGCCATAGCAGCCAGTGGGTGAGTACTTACAGTTTGAGATAACCTTGTGGGGGGGAAGGCATGATAACTGCCAGATGTGGATGGACATGTGCGTTCTTTGGTTGTTTCAGGGCTTGTTAGGACCAGCTGCAGTCTTGCATGAGAGTGCTCAGGTCGATCACCAGGTTGTTTTGGTTTAACTGGAGTGGAGTGTGGCACATCATCAAAAGAAGTCTCAATGTTGGCTGTCTCAGTCACTGCAGCAGCAGGATGTTGTGAAATGCCCTAGAAACAAACACTATTATTAATAATAAAAAATAATCATGCTATGATTTCATATGAGCAAATAAAAGTTGCAGCATCTAAGAAAGACTTTATGTGGCAATGAATGTCATTCATTTCACTTTTTTATTTATTTATTTATGTATTTTAAATCATGGATCACATTAGTATTTCCCTGGGTGCTAAAAGTTTAGTTATTATCATCCAGATTTTTATTTTTTATTAACTCCTAAACACTAACAACTTGCAGGCCATCAATGATCACATTGATTGATCACAAAATTAATATAATGTCACACTGAGCTGTGGAGCGGGTGTTTGTCAATAGGTGGGTTGTACATACATACAGTGTAAAAAAAATCCGTCTGATAACAAAGCAACTAAAATAACATGACTTGTAAAAAATTCCATGATTGTCCAAATTGATGTTGAAGTTAACATTTTTACTCAAGTAATATTAGCGTGTTTTAACATTTTAACGTTTTTAAAAAAAGTACCGGTAAAAATACAGATCATATACAAACGTGTAAGTTACATAAATGGTTTATAAAGTACATACCTCTGTCCTTAGTTGTGACACCATCGGCACAGCTGTACTCTTTAATAAAGCTCTTCCTTTACAGGTTCGGAAATCATCCGCTGAAAAGTGTTCACTACAGACACGGAGAGAATCCACGTTAGCTGTCCTTAGATCTTTTCGTAGAGCTATTAGCCACAGATTTAGCCTTTCAGGGTCCTGAAGAGGTAATTTGTGGAAAGTTACGGAATGGGTTATTCCACACTGCCGCTTCATCTGATTGAAGCATCCAGGATAGGAACACACTCGAACCATCTTCTTAATTTCACGACTAAAATCACTAATCAACAACTTTTTCAAACTCTGAGAGAGACTGACCTCGTGCTCACCTGGCTCAGGGCAGAAAATAAACAGGTGAAAAGCGGAACTTCTTCTTCTACGCTTGCATTATCGGCAGAGCAGACGCTGAATGCGCACTTTCTTCCGGTTTGGTCTGCGCGGTTTCAAGTAGAATGCATAAACGAGCGCGCGTGGGGGCGCTATTAGCAAATCCTATACACTACTGTTTAGGCTCTAAAGCGTTCTAAATGACTTCGTTTGGAGTAAATTATGGATGCTACCCACTCAAGGACACTTGGAATACATTGGGCGAGCAGTATGGAGGAATATAGACACGCGTTTTTGTGGACTTTTAGACCTTTCTGTCTCCACGGAAGAAGCCATAGACCTCCATTATTTTAATGTTGAAGGCTAATGCATGTTTTGGGGTGTACTATTCCTTTAAGATCCATTCCCTGACTTGGGAGTTGAACGGTATTCCTGTAAAGTTGTACATTTCCTCAGCCTTCTTTAATGGTTGCTGAGTAATATCCTCATAACGCACCAACATATAGTTACTCTTTAGCCAAGTCGGTCGGCTAAGTCCCAGTTTTGCATTAAACTGTAAATGACTACAATATTCTCTGATGCCCTTCATCCCTTCGTCATCCTCAGGTACCTTACCATCCTGCGCCCAGTACTTCCATTTATTATAAGTAGAGAAAGCCACCATGCGGGAAGCAACGATTGCTCTCGGGTCTCGAACCAGCTGAATAATTTTTAATTGCAGGTCAGGGTCCTCTGTCAGAGGCTGCAGGAGGTCCAGCTGTTGCAGACGGACGGTCTTGATGACATGATGTTTTCTGGAGAGGCAGGACTCCGATGCAAGCGTCAAATTCAGTGGGCCACAGTGGGGGCTATTACAATGATACAAGAGACAAAATTATATAATTCAATGAGGAAAAACAAAAAATAAAATGTATACAATTAAAAGATTACAGTAATAAAAAAAAAACATCTTAAAGCAGCCTGTATATGGACATATTGAAATCAACAGTTGTACAATAACAAATCAGTTCTTATAAATAAAGAAATCCATTTTGAATTGTATGTCAACATAACTTACTGTTCTTGTGAGGAATAAATGAAATCACCCTCATATTTTTCCACCTAAAGTTATTTCAGATAGACATCATATGTATGATTGATGACACCATTGTTATTTTGCTTTTTGAAGGAGATTTAACCAGATTTTGAGTTAACTTTGATCCTTACTAGATGTGTGAATCAACACCATGAGAGGAGATCAAGAGCTGTTTAAAACTTTCAGAAAGAAGACTGTAGCAGCTTATAAGTTTAATGAAAGATTTTAAGTCTTTAGAAAAGAATCTGAAATCAACCATTCTGCTGGTGGATTTTAGACAACTGTTCACATCTGGAAGTTTACCCACATATCAGACCGAAAGACGATTAAATACGTTTTCAAAATTATAATATGTTTTCAGTGGTTGTTCAGGGTCATAGGGGAGCTGCTGCCCAATGCGTAACTATTGAGTAAATAGAATTGTTAAACTTCCAAAGAACTAAGAAGAAAGACTTTTTGTAAAGCTACTTCACATATTCAGTGACTTTTATTTTTAACTCAGTTTTTTATTTTAAGCTCCTTTTATTCAGAGTTCTTATATTTAAATGAGTGGCCAGAGTTTTATCTGTCGGGTGGTGGTGGTAAGCCTTCAGTGACTCAGGGGTAGAGGTGGGTGGTTATGATTTATTAGTCTGGGGGGAGTGGTGGCCTGAGTGGTTAGGGGCATAGAGCTTAGAATCCTGAGGTTCTGAGTTTGAGCCCCACTCCCACAGCTCAAGACCCTTAACCCCCAACATACTCCCTGGAAGCCACACAATGGCAGCCCACTGCTCACCAAGGGGATTGCTTAAATACAGAGGCAAATTTCTCCAATATGAAACTAATAAAGTTAAATTATTATAATTATTACATTTACTTGAGTAGCAATTAGAAAAATAAGTAATTTTGGGAGCAGGTTTACTCTACTGTACTACTTACTATTGCTTGAGTAATTTTCTTGTACAGTATTGCTACTTGTACTTGAGTATAGTGTGTCCCTGTCCTAACATATATACAATTCTAATTGTAAGGATCGATTTTCAAAGTTTTATTCTGAAAAAAATTCACAAATTTTTTGTTCGAGTTTTTAAAACTTGGATATAAATCTGTTTGCCAGCATAGTTTACAAACATTAAAGCTGATTTCATTATCCAACAGTTACTCAATACTCAAGTAGATTTTCCACCAAATAATTTTTTATTTTAAATTAAACTTTTGGGTACTCTCCCCACCTCTGCTGAGAAGTGAAACAGTAACTAGCTTGCAAAATAGTATCCAATTGGCTCAGAAAAGTCATTAAATACGTATAATTTTTAAATATCTTGTTAAGCATTCTTCGGTAATTTAGGTATAGAAATAAATACTTATAGAACAATAATTACAATATTAATATATTTATTTATTTAATGAAATACTTCTTGACAATTTGTAAATCGCAGTATTTATTTATTTACATAATTTTGAATAAAACAGCTCTGCATACCCAAGTAGTGTTTACCTACATATTTACCTGTCTAATTTTATTATTCTCCACCGGCCGTACATGTAGCGATAATTGAGGAAGGTGAGTGAATTAATTTTCCTCTAATGAAGGAAATAAACTTATCGTTTATCGTAATAACATAACGTATATAGCATGTTTAGTGTCTGAGCTACTGAGAAGTTAAAGATGTTTAGATTTAATAGAATCCAGGCAAACTCTGACTGGGCCATTTTGGTACAGTTGGAATGCTGGTGCACTGTTTTTCTTGAAATTTTGTGTAAAATATCTCAAAAATATTTGTTTTGATAACTTAAAGGTAAAAATATACAACATTGTTCACTCACCTTCCTCAATTAAACACACATTTATTCTGAGTAAATAAGTTTTTAATGGCCTAAAATGAATGTCAACCTATAACAACCCACATGTTTACATACAAAACGCCTTATGTATGTAAACATGTGGGTTGTAATAGGTTGACATTCATTTTAGGCCATTAAAAACTTATTTACTCAGAATAAATGCGTTTCAAATTTTCAATTCCACTTCATCCCCCTGGACCTTTATGTCAGTTGCCAACAAGATTAGCAGTTAAAGCAGTGCACAATTTGAGAATTGAATATAAAGTACGATAATGCCTTTTTCGGAAAATTGACCTACAGGCTTAAATTATTTTTACTGATTTAGAACCATAAAATGAAAGAATATATACAATACCTTGTGCAGACAGGAGTTTCACAAAGTGCTCGACTAGAATCTCTGTGGTACAGAGAAGAGGTGACATGTTTCTTTGGTGGAGGATCGATGAAGAGCTCAAGAAGAGAGAAATCACATCGAAAGAGTGTCCAGAGTACGTTCCGATAGAGTTCTTCTAAGAGTGTCCTGTTAGCTTTTCTTGATTTGCTAACATGCCACAGAGGCTCAAACAAATAGAACATTGTCTGTCCATGGTGGTTGAAAATGTTCCCCACAAATGAAGAGCCTGTTCGTGTGCTGGTCATGATCAAAATATTTGTATAACTGCTGTTGTTTCCTCGGTTGGCAGGCTGGCTGGAGATCATCATTTCAAGAAGGTTCCTTTGCTCTTTAGGTAATGAAGTATTGTTGTAAAGAGGAGAGAGCGGTGGCTGCCACTGGAGCCCCTTATATAGGACCCTACTGAGAGAGAAAAAACTGATTATCCACTATATCAACATAAGAAAGTTTATGAAAAATAAACTGAAAAGAACTGTATTTTGTTTTACAATCATCTGTCAAAATTTGCTACTTTAAGGTGTGTGTATCTCAGGTAGCACATTCAGAATGCAGTTACTTATTACTAAAAGTTTCCACAGATTCAGTGATTTATTATAAACTAGTTTTCTTTATTTTTGGGGTGCTGCAATGTACTAGTCTCACAAAATGCAGAGAACAAGTCTGCAAAAGTAAACAACAGAACCCAATGTAATTCCCTTGTACATAATCCTGACTCATAAAACCATGTGCACACACAGAACTAGGGAACTTTCATTCATAAGTCACATACTATACAACAAAAGTTTGCAACCAATACATAATAGCATTCATCCTGTTCCATGAAAAAAAACAGGATGAATGCTATTATGTATTTAAATAGTAACTGCAGTGTGGAGAATGGAAGAAAGTAGCAGTTTAATCAACATATTCTCATTATCAGGCATATGAAATCGTATGAGAAGTTATGCACACTATTTTGTACGTTTTGGACGTTTTTCCTCAAAAAACCACATCAGAGCACATGCGCTGGCAGACAGAAAAAAAAGCAGATCCGCGGACGGACGTAAAATTGGGAAAAACAGTGCAATCAGCACTTATTCATGTCTCTAACTATGTTGCTTGCTGTTTTATATATCTTAGGGTTAGGGTTAGGGCTAATTGTAATTTATATTCTATATTCGTGAATGGTGCGTCAAATGCGCATGCGCATACAACGAAAAAAACGTCCAAAATCGTACGAAAAGTTATGCACCATAATTTTGTACGATTTCATACACACTCATAATGAGAATAGGTTGGTTTAATAAAGGTTTAACTAAGAGTTGGACGTAGATACAAGCGCAATTCTTGATGGAATATGATTGGCTGATAACCAGTCTTCATCCTTGGTCAAGAAAAAAAATTTATGCCTGAACTTGCATTCCCTTCTAATTCTCCCATTTACAAAGTATCCAACATAGTCACATTGTGCCCCATTACACAGGGGTGATTCTGCAGTTTTTAACCTTTTAAGGCTTACCGTGTGAATATCTCACACCTTGCTTTATCTGCGGTATGGATCACACCATTAACCACCAGAGAGAGGAATTTGATGGTGAGGAAAAATTTAAATGTGTACTGTTTTGATCTTGATTTTAAGCCTTGTATAAGCATTGTTCTATTTTTGTGGATCTGACTAAGGTCAATCTATGAGTAAAGTTTCATAGGAAGTGACAACAAATGTCTGAGAGAAATTATGATGCATTCTGACTTCAGTTCCCCTCAGTCACTATCTGTTACCAAGTTCCTCTCTTCCAAAATGTGCATACACTGTACACATGGGTGAACACATGCCACCTCAAGTGGTAAGTCTCCTGTCCTGCAAACAGAATGCAAATTATGATGCAAGCAAATTATCCCAAGACCCTTATCGCCTGCTTTGGGGAGAAGCGGCCTAGCGCTTGGAACCCTGAGGTTCTGAGTTCAGTCTATTAGCCTGAGGTTCAGTGTATCCTGAGGTTCTGTTGTAAGTCTATTAGCAGCCCCACTCCCACTGTGGGTCCCTGAGCAGGACCCTTGACCCTCACACTTCCTGGATGCCCCGCAATGGCAGCCCACTGCTCCCCAAGAGGATGAAGATAGATTATTTTGTTGCTCTGTACTTCTGACAATAAAGCGCTGGCAAAGAAAACGTTGATGTGAGGGGCCACACATTTTTAATAAAATTTTCTTAAATATAAATTGTTTTATGAAACAGCGGCTCAGCTGCTGAAGACAGTTAACTAGAGCATTAACAGATAATTAACTGAATATGTGCATGTCACAGATGGGAAATATTTAAACAAGCTGTTATCTGTTATCTGTTACAGATAACATTCACTGATCACTCTCCTCTGTAAACAAGATGTGTGTTTAAACAGCTTTCTCAGGCTGTGTCTCTTCTGATCTGTAAGCTGTTTCAAACATTTTCTTGACCTAATTTTCCTCATTCCTTCTCCCTGTGATGGTGGAAGGAGCCAAGTACTGTAATCTCTAAGCATCTTCATCTGGTTTGAGATTTATTTTTCTGTTAAAACCTTACGTCTTGTTTGATAGTGATTTTTGGGAATGAAAGCTGCTTGGTTTAAGCACCTTCCAGGCAAAGCTGATTTGATCAAAACGACACAACCTTTGTATGAGAGTCAGAATATGTGAATTTCAGGCCCTGTTTTTTTGCATTTGAAGGCTCTGTTAATCAATCCCTTGGTCTTTCGAAGTTGTGAGAGGGTTAATGTATGATAGTTGCTTTGTCAAAAATTAACTTCAATAATATTAGATTTGTACAAAGGATTTCTTCTCTTTCATTATGTATTGTAACTAAAGTCAAACAGGTGTTTTTTTTTCCACTTACCTTGAGAAGATAATGACAAATGCCAAAAATACCTATGAAGATGAATTTGGACTTGGTAACACCGATGATAAATTTGGTTGTTATACATGACTTCTGGTTATCCATGGTATAAAGTTTGTGTTGGTTGTAGCCTGTCATGAAAAACCAAAGGATTAAAGGTTCTGCAAGAAGAAAACTTAAAATCAATTTGTTGTCAAGAAATTATTAATTTTTGATCACGATTAAGCTCAGCAACATTAAAATCCCAAGTGAAAAGTGTACAGAAAGAAACAAACTTTAAAGTTAAAGCTGGGATGATCTTAAATATATGAAGGCTTTGCACCTAAGGTCACATATCTTTAAGCCTTTACTGGCTACTAAGAAATTGTTTTACCTCGTTTGTGTTCCACAGCATACAATCATTTTAGGATGAATTATGTCAGTATTTGACCTTGATCAATAAATTAAAAATTAACTATCATTTATAAACTTATTAACAGTGAAAGGATCCACTCTGAACGGATCAGTTTTATTATCATAGCCTTTTCTGGGTAGACATCGAACCCATTCACAACATTGCATATCTCCAATTATGCCTTTTAGTTATATATTTATTTAAAAAGTACAGTGCATAACCATGAACATTTAAATGTTATTATGACAGATCAAGCCAGATCCTGGATATATTTTGCTTTCATAACATTTTAGACTTTTGGTTATCCACACTCATGTGCTGTAGAACTAGTGTACTGTGCTAGAACTACTTTGACTGAGCAAGGCGATCTTCTAGATAAGGTGTCTAAAATCTTAGACAAAAACCAAAGAGCAATTTTTACTTTCCACCATTTAGAGCCCCAAACATTATTTCATCTTTTTAAGAAGAGAAAAGATAAATAATATCTAATAAATATTTCAAATTTTTGATTTTAAGATTAAAAAAAGAAAAAAATTGCAAAAAAATTTATAAATATATTTTCAATAGGTACCTCAAATTACAGAAAATTTTTATGAAAAATATTGTTCCACTTTTTCCACAAAAACCAAACAAAAAATATTTCTGTAATATTTTACTTAGACAGACTTAAACAACTTTATTGGCATTTTGTATACACTAAATGCCATTTCAGTAATACAGCTTTTCAACAGTTAATGAGCAGCTTTGCAATGAAATGAACATTATCATTTTATAAAGTGCAGCAGTGATCAAATGTAAACAGTGTGGGAGAAAAACATGGCTCAAAAGGCATTGAGGTGGAAGTTCAGATCTGTGCAAGAACAGCAAATATATATGGTGCAAAAACGCAGTAGCAAAACATTTTTGAGTTGAGTTATATTTGGTATAATTTTATCAGTTTGATGCAGAATCTCAATTTGTGACTTGATTTAGACATTTCCCTACAGTTAAGCAGTCTGGTGGCAGTGGGAAAAAAACTCTTACACTTCCTTTTTCCACATTCAGGATTCGGGTTGTTGTCTCTGCACCAGCGTGGTGGGCCTTTGATGAGTGGTGGGCGTCGGTGGTGAACCTGGGCAGCCGTGTGTCATCAGAGTGAACAGCAGGGGGTTCAGGACGCAGCCCTGAGGGGGGCCTGTGCTCAGGGTGATGACATCAGAGGTGTTCTGTCTGACCCGGACTGACTAAATTGACTACATATATAGTCAATTTGTTTTAGAAATGTAATTAGTCAATAGTTTTCCCAAAGATTAGCAGGCTAATCCTATTTTTTTTTTGCCAAAGTCACAAAGAGACATTTTCAAGTATGTTAAGATCTTTTTCTGCATCAACCTTTACACAATTCAGGTTAGAGACAGAAAGATATTAGAAGGGAGAGATTTTTATATCTCTCTTCAACAAGGCATATTCTTCACAAAGGATACAAAAGTGAACAATAAGGATCCTGAAAATATTCATCACCTTTATACAGGTGACGAAACTACCTTAAAAGAAAACTTTGTTAAAGTGTTCAAATATGGCGAATGGCTATTAGTGGAAAAGTACTATAGCAGCCTATGTTAACCACTTAATCTTCACTGACCACATGCAGATGTTTGTTATGATTTATTTCTTATATGGTTTTATTCTAAAACAACCATAAAAAGTGGATTGCAGCAGAGATGGTTTGCATGTTTTGCAGAATATAAAACTTTTTTATAGAGAAATAATTTTTTACTTTCTGTTTCATCTTTTGCTTTATTTAGTATCTTGAAGACCCATAAATCCAATGAAAATGATCTTTATCATTGCCTCCTTACCTGTCAATTTAAATATAAGACACAGAGAAATATCACCTAATTGGCTTGAGCAAACTGGAAAAATGTCAGATGAAATTGTAGGATTACATTTAAAGCATCTTTCACACACTTATATTATCATAACACCCAGACACACTAGCATTTTGGAAAATAGTATTTGTTTTCATAAAAAAAAAAATACAAAAATTAACAAACCTTTTGGTGCTTTTGAATAATTAGTCCCTGCGTTGTGGGGGAAAAAAGCCCAGAAGGAGATCGATGGTCTTCACACAGGCAGTTTTTATTGATCCATGCGACTGAGAACAGATACACAGTTCAGTCTGTTCTAACTAGACAAAGTAAAACACTGTGTTTTATGACAGTGTTATCAGTGAAGGATGTCTTATAGCACTTAAAACAGGAGGCCTGGGAATCTTCGGCCTGGCTCTGATAAATTCTATTGTATGTCTATTAGCCGGATGTTGACACTGGAGACTTAAACCTAGAGTAGAGCGCCATCCCTATCTGTACCTGGCACCTCCTGGCTTTGTGAAACTCTCCACAGGCTCTAGTAAGGTACTGTTGGGTCTGGGACTTCTCCTCCTGTTTTTTAACTGATTCTTCCTTCATTCTCCACAGATGGCGTCAGGGAGCACGACTGGCTGAGGATTCACAGGTGTGGCTCATCAGGTGAAGGTTTAAAAGGGTTTTGCTGCCAGCCCTTCAATGTCAGAGTGTTATACTTCTAGCCATCCTTAGTCTCCGGTGTTTCTTCCTTCCAGTGAATGTCTATACCATGTTTTTGTGTACTCCCTCTCAGGTTGCCTCACAGTTCCTGGACTTCGTCTCCAGAGGCTCCTCACTTTCTCAAGACCAGATTCAAATCTTTCAGAAAGGAGAACCATGCAGTCACTCCAAATGGCACCCTCTGAGCTCCACCAGCATTCGAACCCTTCTCACCCTCGCACGATTCACTCTCAAGCCATCCTGCTGCTCACCTCAGTTCAATCAAAAATGTCACCTGGTTCAGAGACATTAGCTCCAAGCAGTTCATACACGATTACCGGTTCCAAACCTTTAATCACAATCCATCTACCAGAC
Organism: Cyprinodon brontotheroides; assembly: GCA_018398635.1. NCBI lineage: Eukaryota > Metazoa > Chordata > Actinopteri > Cyprinodontiformes > Cyprinodontidae > Cyprinodon > Cyprinodon brontotheroides. The sequence continues at coordinate 1,907 of JAGKQL010003933.1, read as the reverse complement.
CCCACTCATTCGTCCCTTGTGAATGCTTCTCACATAATCATCTGTCCTTTAAATTTCATTCAGTACATTTAATTCCTAATCTATCTGTTCCCCTTTGCAATAGCAAGGCTCGTTCCTGTTTCCTAAATCCCGGACTTCCAGTCTACTATTCCTGTTTATTCAATAAACTTTTCTAATCATTTCTAACTCTGTCTCTATCATGAATCTGACCTTGCAAGAAAGTCCAACACAATAACTAAAAAAGAATAATCAAATTAGAGAAACTATCAAGACATTAGCAGTTGTGGATTAGCAAACCTGTAATTACATAGGAAGTAATTTAAGTGATGAATTGAATAATAGAGACCATTTTAGGCATTGTTTGCTCAGTTCATCAAAACCATAACAGTTATATCACAGTTTACTCCTGAAACTATGGCTCCGAGTTCTAATCCATCCAGGTTTCCAAGCTATATTTATATCTGCTTGGCAGATGGGTTAACATGCATACCTCGCAGATGACAAATTCTGGGATTGATTCCTACCTGGTACCTGTGTATCTGTATTATTATTATTATTATTATTATTATTTGATAATTTATGTTAATTCGGACATTTCTCAGCCTGTGCGACCTAATATTTGAGTAAGCTGCAACTACAACTATGTAAACACATAAATAATCATTTTCAATAGTTCTGATAGTTTAAATGATTCCTGCCATCTCTGCTGCCCAGTAGTTCCCACAGTTCTCCACGTTCCTGCTTTGGTTCTGACAGATGAAGATGATCATATTAAAGGAGAAGCATCAATAACTGTTTAGAAGCACAGTGTGAATAAATACCTGTTATAAAATTATCAATAGATGACTGTGGTGGGTATAGATCTTTCTCTGTAAATTTGTGTGTCTCCATCAATGTTAGGTCTATGTACATGTAGAGAACTGTTCTAAATCAATTCTAAACTGGACCTTAATACAATTTTTTTCCCTGTCTTTGAATAAAACCACAAATGGGAAAAACCCATGGGTTGAGCAGCGATTCTGATGCATTTAAATACTTAAGTAGTATTGAAATGCCCAATTCAAATTTACTGTGTCATGATTGATTTAAGCTGATCTGACCATCACATGCGGAGAACCACTCAGAGACCAAGGGGAAAAGTTTAACAGGTTTATTAAATGTAGATGAATAACAGAAGTTGGATCTGGAACTCAGTGGACGGGTGAACCGGAACTGGAAAGTCTGAAGGGGAGATCACAGCGATCAGTTCAGGGACCGTAGGATATCTGACTGAGGAGAGGGCATCACCTGGTGGTGGAGAGATAAAAACACACAAACAACCCACACAAACTGGAGTCCTAACACTGTGCAGCTCGACACAAGGTGTGACGTAATGAGTGCTCACTTGCAGCGGTCACGTGACAGGAGTGCGCTCAAAACACTTCTCAGTGAACTTCTGCTTCAAAAAGGTCAAAGCTGTGTCGAACAGAATGACCCGAGCCTAACATCGCTAATTATTTATTCCTTATCAAATTTTGTAAGAAATCATCTATGCCTCTTTCGCTATGCATTTGGGTCCACAACAAGTATCCACTAACACTGACACATATAAGATAATAGCAATACACACATCAGCATTAATCTAACAGTACACAGCTCACATACCTAATCTGTCTCTAATGGGCCCCAACAGTGCAAACTTTTTATAGGCCTTCTTTTGGGACTGAACCTGCTGATATTAATTTGCAATGACAAGAGGAAAGGATTGCTTTCTAATTACCAAGAGCTGCTATCTTAGTTTTGAAGTGCTTTCTTCAAGTGTTGAATACTTCCCTCTGCCATTTCACTATATTCACATAACTTATTTTCTGGGATATCCTATGATTTGATTTACTTTGTACATGTTGATTGCATGGATTGTTATCAGC
>JAGKQL010003932.1:0-17148 GCA_018398635.1 Cyprinodon brontotheroides | reverse complement strand
TTTATCCTTGGGGTAGCAAGGGGGTGGCCAAGTGTATTTTAGGGGGGCAATGGTTTATACTTAAAAATAACAAAGCACTAGCGTTAATGTCGCAGCAGAAAACACCAACCGTCTGTAAGCAATCGAGTGCTGTATACCTGTTCATGTCACGTTTAAATTATTATTCACTATCATTTATTTCTACATGGACTTACAGATGTTGGTCCTGTCTTGTGTTCTTCTTTGACATGTCATGAGTAATGACTTATCATTCTTGTGTTATACTCTATATGTACACACGCACGCACGCACGCATGCACACACACACACACACACACACACACACACACACTTCTTTCAACATCAAACTTCCAGGGGCTACAGATGAAAGCCAACTAGTCTGTGGTAATCTTTGGTGCATAATTTACAAGTTAATTAAGGCTTATTGACCTTTCTTATATAAACGTTGTAAGCAGTAATTTGCAATCATATTTAAGTAGCCACATACTAAGCAGACAAAAGGTGCAATTTTGAGTACAATTTGTAGTTTATTTATGCACAAAGTGAATAGGGTGCATTCTTCAACTCTGATAACAGAAACACAGATCAAAGATCCCACTCACCCAGCATACAAACTGTTTTCCCTACTACAATCAGGGAAGCACTACCACAGCTTGCTGTGTAGGACAAGCAGAATTAGAAACAGCTTCTTTCCATAAGCCAGACTCATCAACACATTGAGGAAAACTACAAGAACAGTTAAATGACATTGGAGAACATTCCATGAACATTTCTTTCACCATGACACTTGCACTTTACTCTTTGCACATTGCTATTGTCCATAAGTGTTAGTCTTCTTCTTCAGCACAAGGTGTGTGTGTGTGTGTGCTATCAAGTGTTTAATGTGTATGTGTGTGTGTGTGTGTGTGCAAACTTCTGTGATGACTGTGTCACATAGATTTTTTAACAATTACGTTCACTTGACTTGATTTGAGTGCAGAGCATGGCGATAACTTCAAAGAAGCATAATTCTTCTATTTTGATGAGAAGTGGCAAAATTATTGACAAAATCATCCATGTCAAGGGCACGTGCCCTCCTGGACTCAACACTTAGAATGGCTAGATGATTCAACCGGTCATCCATCATTGTTGTCCTGAGATGTGTTTTTATTAGCTTTAAGGCAGAGAAGATTCTCTCACAGGAAGCAGTGCTGACAGGTATAACAATGGCAATTTTGCAGAGCCTGAATAGCTCGTGAAAAACTTCTTTGTAGGGCTCAAGAAAGACAAGAAATTCAAGCAGAGAAGCTGGTTTGTCTAAACCCCTTTTCATTCTCCTTTCCAGTAGCCGCTTTGTTTGGTGAACTTCATGTCTAAGGTCACATACACCAGACTCAAAGGTTTGGGCATAGGCAAACAAAGGCTCATTATTTAGAAAGGTTGCAAGCTCCTCAACCTCTTTCCACAGTTTGCTAAAATAATCATCAGATCTGTAATTGCATGTCTGACAGACACTTGGCATCCCCAAGTACTTCACAGAAAGTGACCAAAAGCCCCAAGAACTGCAAGTCAATTTGTGAAAGAAGCCCCCTTGCTAGCACTGATCTTTCACCATGTTTTTCAAGTGAGAGATCTTGCAATAGTTTCAGCACTGGAAGTCTGTCCCTAAGATTACGAGCATGCTGTATCTGCAGGCCCACCTGGTGTCTGAAAGTGACTGCGGACTTTCCCTGGAGCTGCTGTGATGGATATAGTTTTCTGTGGAACATCAAGCCACCTCAGGTGCACCTTAAAACCAGATATAAAGTTATATAGCTGCTGCAGGAAGTGCAAAAAGTCCACAACCTCAGGCACTGATTTTGTAGCATCAACAAGAATCCAATTTAAGCAATGAGCATTGCAATGCACTTAAAAAGAAATCTGACATTGCTCTTCATTTTTGCTGCAACCCCAGAATGCTCTTGCCACTCATGACAGAGGCTCCGTCATAACCTTGTCCCACCGTTGTTTCTGTAGTCTGTGACCATGCCTCTAAACAACGACACCATTTGACCGAGGCCTCTGCACATGGGTCTCAGCCGCTGGGAAGCATTGTGAAGCTTTCATGTATGGCACCATTGTAGTAGTAGCGCACTACCAACGACATTTGTTCCTTTTTCAAATCTTTGTTTCGTCAGCCATAACACTAAAGACTTCACTTTCTTTCACTTCTGCAATTATTTGTTTTTAAACCATATCAGCTAATGTCTGAAGCATTTATTTTGGATGTTGTGACTGGTGTACTTTTGCATTACCAGATGCCTCTAACCCCTTTGCTGTACATGAAGCTGTCATGTTTCTCGGCCTGTGTCAAGTATTGTCAAGAAGTTACCCTTGTTTTGATTCTGAGATTCCCCTTCATGACCCCTTTAGTAAGGTTTTGGGTGGCAGTCAAAAGGAGTACAATTGTTTTGATATACTGCCTGCTTCTTTTCAAGTAACCTTTTTGTGCTTTTCATTTAGTGTATTTAACAAAGTCTGGTCTACTTCTTTCCTCTTTTGAACTCAGACCATGCATACACTAAGTGCCAATATGAAGCCTAGATCTAGAATGAGTTTAAATCCTGCCTCTTTTGGACAAGTGCCTTTTCCAATTTGGAAAGCCTACATCATGTGAAGGCAGAGTCAGGCGCATTGGGCAACGAAAAATGCCTGCAAGCAAAGCAGTAGCAAGAGTTTTTAGACACTGAATGCTCAAGCCATGAATTGTTCCTGTACCACTTGCTATTGAAGGTCCTCTTGCTGGTGCCATGGAGAGTCTTGGCTGAACTGGTACCTCTTCTCTTGATGTTGAAATATCTGTAACATGATACAATGAATCATAGTTGAGAGTCAGAGATGCACAAGGTGATCAGAAACAGTGAATTAGCAGGTATCACATAGACCTATAGGTTTGAAATAGACCTACCACTGGGCCCTTTTGAAGGTGCAAAGGCAGTGCTGGACACATCCTCAGGCTCTGGTTGCTCTGGGTCTGGGTCGCGGTCCTGTTCAGAAGCCTCAGAGCCTTCCTCAGAAGGAACTATATTGTGAAACAATAATAATAAAAATAATATAAATAAATAATGTTAAAAGCAACACATTCTATAAATTACATATTATAGAACAATCTCACACTGACTGAACTTGGCATTTCTGACTTGTTTCGGACCTGATGATGGTGGGTTGTGTTGTGGCCTGACACTTCCTCGGTAATGGTTCCAGCTTGGGACCTGTCATCATCTCGTCCACTCTCACACCTACATAGTAGAAAAAATATTTATTTAATAGTATGATCAAAATAAAAACCATTGTCTAAAAACTGAACATACAACAATAACCAACATTCAAAATAATGTTTAACATAACTTAAAATGACTGAACTGAACATCTGAAATAATGTTAAATATAATTTAAAATAACTGAACATGTGACTGCTTTGTATGTTCAAACCTGGCTTATGATGACAGGCTGATTCTGCCGACTTCTTCCTGATTCAAATCCCAGGATGAGGGGCTGCCGGGCTGCTGATCTGCTCTAAGCTCCGATCTGTTTCTCTTAAAGTAGTAATAAACGTGGCCTCCCTGTCTTTTCATTCTCAACCGAAAAAAAATCACGAGTTACTCCTAGCATTTATGACTTCTCTTATCAGTTAAATGCAAACATTTTGTGTCCAAAATGATGCACAAGGAAATTAATGAATAATTCAGAAGGTTCTAGACACGGACATTAAAAAAAATGAAATAGTTTCCGTTCTCGTCAGCAGTATTTTCAGCAGACGTGGGCATGAAATCACAGAAATTGACACTGAAACGCATCAATATCACCCACCTGCACCTGTCTGTTTACAGCCAGGCTAGCTTCTAGCCACCCTTCGTGAAAAGCAAGGGCTTGTCCTTATCATTCTGATTTATGAAACGGACATCAATTGAAGAGGATGATCCTCATTGACTGAACTTATCAAACTCTTAGTTATTGAGCGCTCTTTATGAACGGTGGTCGTGGCAGCCTACTCAAATCGAAGGCCAGTCGGTCCAAACGAGAATAAAATCCATCTCGGTGAGCGAGCCTTTTCCCAAAGAAGAATGTTGTTTGTTCAATAAGTTATATGCTTTGTTGCACTCCCGGTAGCAGACACAGCCGCTTTTAGTTCCTTTCTCTTTCCTTCACCCAGGGAAAGGGGCCGTATACATTTACTGTACAGGAAGAACACGAGTCAAAGACTTCAAACGGGTAAACTGTTTTAGCGGTGTCACAATCATCTGGGTGGCAGCTAGCCAACGATTTCGGGGAGCCAATTGTCTCGTAGGCCACCCCCTATATAGATCCTACTCTGGTGCCGCCATACGTAAAGCAAAACCATTAGTTTAACTACATCGTGCAGTTGACCGTGAGCGCCGCTTTATTTATCAAGTAAACTTTCCAGTGAACCGACGCGTATTGCTTTATCGCGCAGCAACGTAGGCATCCATTGTAAACGCTGCTGCAAATCCAGGGCATAACTAAGAAAATGAAACCAGGTTTTCTATTTTGGAACAACAATCAGAGTTATTCGTTGGACATTCATGCATGAAGCTCTATTCTGCCTCTCCTGTCTGTATCTACGAAACATGCGCATGCTCAGTTCAGTGGAACTCAAGAATGACACACACACAGACACACCGCACACAGGATGGAGGAGGACAGAGCAGAGCGAGAAGAGCAGCCCAAAAAAAAAAAAAAAAGCATGAGTGATTTTCAAGTTTTTTGGCCATAGAGAGCTCATGTGGCCAAGATTAGCCATTTGTTTTACATAGCCAAACACTAATTAAAACAGTCAACTACAGTATATTTTTTGAAATAAAAATGTGAAAAATATATCAGCTTTAACTTTATTGGCACCTTTAATTTCCAGATAGTTCAATCTGGGTGCGCCACCAAGGAGAGATGCGGAAAGTAACTTAAGTACAAATACTTCGCTACTGTACTCAAGTAGATTTTTCTGATATTTTACTTTTTACTTCTAACACCCCCTACATTTTTAAAAATCTTCTCATACTTTAGTTGAATCATTTCAATGGCGTTACCGTTATTATTTTTCACGCCATCAATACCAAATTCCGCATCTAATTGATGGTAATCTACGTTGCATTTGACGCACTAACTACTAAAGATGAATCGACAGGTTCGCGTAATTCATTGGCGGCAAAATCATTGCAGCTTGCGGAAGGTGGCATTAAGCATAGTAGTATGGACGACAACGAAGATGAGTGAAAATGAACACAACGGAGATCTAGTCCAATTGGCAGACATCCATTTAAAATGTAGGCAACGGCATGAAAAAAGTGTTTCTACTTTTACTTTTATACTAATAAGTAAATTTACAAGCCTGTACTTTGTTACTTTTACTTGAGAAAAGAAGTTTAATCAGTACTCCACTTTTTACCAGAGTATTTTTTTAACACAAGTATCTGTAATTTTACTCAAGTACGGAAAGTGAGTACTTTAGAGCAGTAGTGAAACTTCGATATTGTAGATAGGGCTGTACAGGTGCGAATTGAAGAGGAACACTGTACAAATGTTGGGATGGTACAGTAAGGTATGGATAGAGGGAAGGAAAGACTGGTCTTTGGGAAAAGTTCAATAAGGTGACCGCTGTAGGAAAGAAGTGGTTTCTGAACCTGCTTGTGTTAGTCTGCAAACTGTGTAAATGGTAGAGCCTGGGGGAGGAACAGAAAAGACTATGGCCCGATGAGAGGAGTCTGAGAAAATCTTCCATGCCTGGTGCTGGCATCTCTTCTTGTGGACATCCTGTGATTGCCTGTCAGCAGTTCCCTCTCAGCTTAGTGCTTTTTTAAGGTTCACATTCAGTTCTCAAAAATTAAATGTTGAACATGGGTCAATACTCATTAAAACCTTAAAGTAATCAAAAAGTAATCAAAAGTAATTAGTTACATTACTTTTTAAAAGTAATCAAAAAAGTTACACTACAATTACATTTTAAACAAGGTAACTTGTAACTAACGGATTACATTTTTAAAGTAACTTACCCAACAATGCTTAATATTAGAGTGGCTCAGGTTATGCTGAGCGATCTCTATAGTTAATGTTGCTATAGGCTTAGACTGCTGGAGGGACATAGGGACTCCTTTTCATCATTCTGCTTTATTCTATCTCTATTCCTCCACTCTGCAGAACTGGCCAGTTCAATCTCTAACGTCGTGTTCTCTCTGCTTCAGCTCATAGTGTAGCTTCATCTGGTCTGTGCCTGTTTGGCTGTGACTCCATCCTGGAGAGAAATATCAGCTGTACTTCTGCCATCAACACCTGTGTTTATACATGTTTGAATCAGCCTTATTTTTCATTGCAGTCCTGTTTCTCTTACTCTGACTGTCTGGATGTGCTTTCTTCATCCTCTGGCATGGGAGTTGGCTTGGAGCTCTTCTGCCTGGCTGTGTGTGTGTTTTCTGGACGGGCGCCTTTACAGTTGCTTTTGTATCTCTGCTTCTGTGTCCATCAACCCCAGTCAGCTCCTCAGCAGATGGCCGGGTCAAGCCACTGAGCCTGGTTCTGCTGGAGGTTTCTTCACACTGTTAAAGGGAGTTTTTCCTCTCCACTGTCGCTAGAAACATGCTTTAGTGTGAGGGATTGCATTTGAGTCAATGAGTCGATGCAATCAACTGGTTTAATTAGATAGAAAACTTTGAATCAGTTTGACAGCATGATTGATGGTGTAAAGTGCCTTGAGATGACTTGTGTTGTGAATTGGCGCTATAGAAATAAACTAAATTGAATGGTCATGTACTGAGTTAGAAATAAACTTACCTTGCCTTGACATTCTTGGGCAGTAACCGTGAGCCAGGACTGAAGTCAAGGAAAAAGTCCATCAGCCCCATTTTGAGGTAACTGGTCCGTAAACTAACAGACTATGCATGAATGCAAACCCAATGATTGTGTTCATTTTCAGTTCTGTGTGTATTGCATTATTTTCTATTCTAATTTTGTAATAAAGGATTTTATCTAAACATCTTTTAGATAAAATCCTAGTTAAATCCAATGTACAATATTTTACCATATTATTTAAATAGTAAATTCATGGTAAGTTAGTGGCTACTGAGTTGCATTACTTTTACAGTAACAATGTAAGAATATCCACATCCACATATTGTGATTTCCAGCTACATTCAGCTTTATCACAGTTTTTGCCACTGAGGTTACAACATCTAACTGTGATTTTGGTGGAAATGACTCACCATAACTTACTGTGAAATATTTACAGAGAAAGATTGTGATATATGCCAGCAATTTACCGTAAATCTATAGTAAAAAATCCAACAGAGTACTTCTTTTCTTGGCTGTTGAATATTTGGTGGTTCCAGCAACACATTGCCTTACTATGCTGTAGTGATATTAGCCCAGCTGAGATTGAAGCTCCACACTAAATGAAGCCAAAGATAGAGAAAGGATGTTTTTACATACATGACTAACAGAAATAATTTTGGAAAATATAAGAAAAGTTGGTATAAAGGAGTAGTTCTCTAACTTTTCTGGCCAGCCACCCTTTGTTTTACAAAAAGGATTTTTCACACAATTACCCAATGGGGAACCATTATTCAGTATATAAAAAAATTCAGATTCAGTAAGAGTGATGTGACATTTCTGGTCAATAATCATTACGGTCTATGATTCAACTTACTCACAGTCTGGGTTTTATGTAGTTTTTTTTCAAGGATATATTTCTTAAATCTTATATTGCTGTCATGATCTTGGCACTGATGGCTGGATTATTGGTTTATTTCATCCACCTGCTTAGCTCCGCCCAGTTTTCATTAACACTCATTGGACCCACCAATTCCAGTTCCTATTTAAACTGCTTGGTTCCAGCCATCAGAGCCAGATTATTCGAGCCGTTTGTGAGAGTTCTCTAGCGTACCCAGTGTGTTTCTGATTAACTTATCCTGACTAGTTTCTGCTTTTGAACTTTTGAGTTTGCTTTCCCCCTTTTCTCATCTGTTTTGCCAGATCTGTCTTCCGACTGCTCTTTGGACTCTGTTCCCTGTCAGAGTTTCGTGGTCACTAACCTAAGTTTCTACCTTTACAGAGATTCCAGTCATCCTGTCCCAGCGGACGAGCCGCAGATTACTGAGCAGTAAATAAACCTTTTTTTTTTTTAAATCACTTCTGTCTGCCTGAATTCTGGGTCCTACACTCTGAGTCCTGACAATTGTAGGAATTTTATAAACTTTGCTAAACAACTTGTGTTTGTAGAGGCATATGTTGGGGGCATTTTCTAAAACTGCTTTTCTTTACACTAATTTCGCAATTTTACTGTATTTACCAAAAGTAAGAAATATATCGCTCATTAAATGGTGATGTCATCTAGCCAACAGTCAAACAAAGAACGGTCAACAGTAGTTAATTACATATTACAATTAATTTAGCTACAAGCTTCTTTAAATCATACAGCTACTAATTTTGAAGTGCAAATATTTTAATATTAACTATGAATGCAATGATTGACTAAAGAATTTATTGACAGTTAATTGATCATATCTATTGAGAATTAATAAGTCGCTATTTACTCTTGTATTAAGAGGCTCTATCCATAACATTAAAGGCCAAATTTCTTTTTGCAACATGGTGAATCAAAAAGTAGTACATGTATCAAATATTGACTGAATAAACACATTTTTTACACATTATTAAAGTAGATATATTTATATGTAAGGCTATAAAAAAAAAACAGGGACCTAATAGATCACAGAATAAAAAGATTAAGTATGTAAATGTTTTATGACTTCTAATGAATAGAAATGTAAATGATCTTTAACAGACAGAGTATATCACTCTTAACATGCTCACTGCCAAAACAATCTAGAAATAAGTAACAATTCCTTAAATCAAGCGTATATAACCTCAATTTGAGTAGGTAAGTAAGATGATTTGCCAATGGAATAAGTCTTTTTACTCTTAAAATAAGATAATTAGATAAGATTCACTTGAAATAAGGCAATGAAAGTGGTTTTCTTCTTTTAAATGTAACCTGTATTGTTCCATTGGCAAAGTGTCTCACTTACCTCATTAATTCAAGAAAAAATGCACTTAAGAAAAAAATCTCTAGATTAAATTTTTTTCAGTGGTCAGGCTTTTTACTTTGTTTCAATGAACTAGACGATAACTGTGATCTAGCTCTATGGGTTTAGTCTGACTCTGTGCTGTTATCAGAGCTTGTAAAGCGATTGTTCTAGTTGCTCTCAGGCGAATGTTAAAACTAGAGCTATGAAGTCCTTCCTCACTAAATTCTTACCATGCTAAAGTATAACACTTGTGACTGTTATATCATTTTCGATTGTGTGGCGTAATTCCCTCCCCTTTTCTTTGATCACATCCATGCTTATCAACCACAGCAGAGAAGTTACTGTTGCTTTGCCTCAAGCGCTATTTGAGGGAGAACTGAAGGGGTTTATGTACTCTTGATAATTACAAATAGAGCCATAAAGTCATTCTGCATTCTGGTCTAAGTTTTGGTCTAATAAACTATTAATTTACAATTTACGTTAAGGGTTTAGGGCCACTGGGAAAAAAAAGGATTTTTAAATATTTCAGTTTAATAGGGGGATAAAGTCAAATTCTGACTTTAATCTCAAAATTCCTCTTAATATCAGAGTTTCTGACTTTTTTTCTCAGAAATATTACTTTTTCCTCAGAATTCAGACTTTTTTTTTCTCAGTTCTGCTTATAATCTCAAAATCCTGACTTTAATCTCAGAATATTGACTTTTTCTCAGAATTCTGACTTTAATCCCAGAGGTCTGACTTTTTTCTTAGAATTTCTGACTTTTTTTCCTCAAAATTCTGACTTTAGTCTCAGAATTGTGGATCTTAATGTAATGCATTATGAAGGAAGAGATGTGGGAGCACTCAGCTTCACTGACAAAGATGTGAGTTATTTAGGAGGGCCAGTAACACTTTGGTGTAAAATGACAGAATTAGGCAACTTTTTACTTTCCCAAGGGGTCCCAGCTGTTGCTATTTCATTAATGGAAGAGCAGAAGGTGATTAAAACAAGAGAGCTAGTTTAGTGATGCTTACATGTTTGTTAGCTGTCAGAATTCAGGCAGAATTCTGAGAAAAAAGTCAGAATTCTGACCTTTTTCTCATATTAGACTGAAATAAAATTTAAAAAGCAGTTAGGTTTTTCAGTGGCCCTAATCCTCTTCCCCAACAATGAATCCCTAATGCTGGCTGTTTACTTACCGTTTAACAGATTTCAACATTGCTATCATTATCATTATTTTTAAAATGCTACTCAAAATGAGATATTTATTCATGGGTTAAAGCTGATGTCATACGGATAAAAACGTCAACCTTACCTTAAAAATAACACTTTACCTTAAACCTTGGCTGAAAAATAAAACAAATTGTCTAAAAAAGGGAAACAAGTTTTCCAAGCAACAGGCATTCAAAGTATATAAAACAACTAATGCATTTTTTATTTGCTCTCAGTTAAATAATGTCAACAAATATATTCAAAGAATAGTCCAAGAAATGAGCAGAAATGGAAAAAAAAACAACTATTATACTGTATATTGCCATCGAATATAACAACTCATACAAGTAATTATTGTATCAAACATCCTCAAAGGTCCAGAATTTCATTGGTTCTATGCAGACGATGACAGTACCTCTGTCTGAAGTCAAAACATTACCCACACTGCTTAAATACTGCGGTCTAGTCTAATTCCTTTAAAGCTCAAAAAGAAGAATGTTTGATTCAGCTCAGGTGGGAGCGGCTTCAGAGGCCTGGGTCCAACTTTGGCTGACAGGTGGCGCTAGAGTTTAAAACATCAGTCCATTAGAGGGCCGATCAATCCATTAAAAGAGGAAGAGAACATAAACCAAAACGCCTCAGGAACACATGGACTTACTGCAGTTCCGCTAATGGATAATCTAGAGAACAAAGCACTGTCATGTTCAGATCTATACAGAAGTAATGGAAAGCTGTACAGAGATTCTCGTCACCAACGGACATTAAAAACGAAACTTTGTGAAAAAAAACTTTGACCTCTAAGAGGATAAAACCCTAAAATGAAACATGAGATAGGTATTCAAATCCCCCCTCCCCTCTCTTTTTGTCCCTAGTTACCATCACGCCATGGCGAACAAAACATATGTAACAAATGATGGTGCCATTTTTTTTCTCCATCTTTTACCAATGCTGATCTGATCCTCTTTTTGTATCTAATGGGTGTTCATGCAAATAGAGGAAGCCAAGTTCAGTTTGCTTCTATACTTTTACAGCTGTATGAGGTGATTGTAGATGGTTAGCAGTCTTGGTTCTGTTTGGAACCGCCTCACTCGGTTGGCTATTTTTATTTGAACATTTCCTAGAAGAAAAAAAAAATACACGGTTTACATTGTGTATAAAAACATTTCAAAGTCAACCAACGCAGTTTCGATGAGTCAAATCCAGTGTGCTAGCTGTAGAGCAGTGCTTCAAGAGGTTGACTTGGTTTAAGGGGGGCGACTTTCCGTCCAAAACACCTACAGTAGACAGCAGGTAGACGGTTTTCCCCGAGCACTGTTCAACATTCAGGAAAAGAATGAGATTCCAGTCCAGGAACCTCCCGAATCCATGTTTCCATGACAACTGGGGTAAAAAAAACAAAAAAACTAAAACAAATGGCAATCATGAAACCCTTTTTTTTTTTTTGGTGGTCTGGGATGCAACTTGGCAGATGCCTGGACCAATGGAGACCTACAGTCTGCAAATACTTATTCACCAGAGTTCGAGAACGTTTCATCCATCTCTACTACTTTTGTTCATGCATTCGTCTAAACAAAACAGCCTTTCTCTGCTCTGCAGGACTGTGGGTCAGTCAGCTGTTGCATTCCCTTCCAATGGCCATCGTGTACAATCCCATTTTTTCCCCCAATGGCATGGCACATAACTGCGTTTAAAACCTTTCTCTGTCCAGTACGGTTCAAAAGTTTCCAGAAATGCCTCATCCACTCTATATGAGGTTCTCTGTTCATAGCGTGGTATGAGGTCACTTTAAAGCAGTCTTTAGGCGGTCTTCTTGAAGGAGCCGTTCAACTCTCCAAGGTCTGTACAAAGTCAAACATCCCACCAACGTAAAGGGGTAGCACCTGAACGGTGATTCTACCAGATGTCAGAGCTTAGTTCTCTGCTGGTGAGCGGTACGAACGTGCTGTTGAGGTGGAGGTCTGGCTTCTTCCCAAGCGTACTGCTCTGAGACACCTGGCAAACACAGAGACACACGTATCATTTATTGGTTAAATAACTAAAAACAAAACACAGAAACACAACAGAAACAACAAGATAGCTAGATATTCAATGCTTTATGCGCAGACATCCGTGACAAAAATCATATCCCTTAAACTTTTTCACATTTTGTCACATTTATAACCAAAACTTTATATATTTAATTGGGGTTTTTGTGACAGAACAACACAGAGTAATGAATGATTGTTATGAGGAAAAATGAGATATGATTTGAAATTTTCTACAAATAAAAACTTGAAAAGTAAGGCACTTTAAGGGTTCCTAGAATTTAGTAGAATGGGAGGCAGATCTTTTAGTTAGCAGGCTCCTCTCCTGTGGAACCAGCTACCAGTTTTAGTCTGTGAGGCAGAAACGCTGTCTACTTTTAAGGCTAGACTTTTCAATAAAACTTATAGTTGGAGTGGCTCAAGTTATCCTGAGTTATCAGTTATGCTACTATAGGCTTAGACTGCTGGAGGACATAGGGACTCCTTTTCCTCATTGTGCTTCATTCTATTTCCATTCTCCACTCTGCTGTATTTGCTAATTTCATCTCTTTATGCTTTAAACACTCTCAGCCTTTTCTCATCATAGTAGCTTAATCTGGTCTCTTCCTGTTTGGCCGTGACTCCATCCTGGAGAGAAATATCAGCTGTGTTGCTGCCATCAACATCTTATGCTGCGTTCACACCGAACGCAGCAGAAGCCGCAGAAGCAGCGAGTTTACATACAAAGTCAATGGTTAACGCGCGTCAAGGCGCAGCAAAAGGTACCGCGGCACGTTTTGAGCAGCAGGCAAAGCGCGTCTGAGCAGCTGAAGCATCGCATCGGGAGCGTTCAAGCATATGACAAGAATAACCCGCTGCTTGAGATGGAAAAATTTATCTTTTGCTGCTCAACCAGTCAGAGAAGCTGATCTGGGAGCTGGCAGGGAGAGCGCTGTGATCACTCCTCTGAAACAGCTTATTAACGCCTAAATTAACTTACAATGCTGAAACCTGCCGACAAAGTGTGTTCGCTTTTATTTTCCTGGTGCCTGCAGTTTGGATTATGTACATGAAAACCGCCTTCCAGCCGCCGCGGCGAACCACAAGGAGGCGACCAGTCCAGAGGCTGCTGTTGAATGGGATTCCTACTGACAGTGTATGTGGGGTTCTGAAGGGCTCCGACAGAAATCATAATGGAAGGCAGGATAGTAATCTGGATGAACTGACTGCAATGATGAAGTTTTCAGGTGGATTTTCTCACTTAAAAACATTAAAACTACTTTATTCCCACTGATCACAGCAAATATAGCTGCAAGGCAGAGAAAGGATAGTGAAGCTCCGCCCAACGCGCGTCAGACACACTTTTCGACCGCACAGCCGCTCGTCAGAACTAACTGGTACAAGCAGCAAAAATGAAGCAGCAGACGCGATTTGGCTGCTCCTGCTGCATCCGGTGTGAACGTAGCATTATGTAGTATATGATGGAGTTGGGCCTGTTTTTCAGTCTTCAGTCCTGTTGCTCTCCTAGAGTATCACTATGTCTCTATGGGCTCAGCTTTTAGTGTGACTAACTGGATGTGCTCTTTTTCATCCCTTTCACATGAAAGGGATGAAAAACCATTTTCTTTTCTATCATAGAAAGTATATCAGTGCTTCTCTGTTCTTTTTGTACGTCTGATTCTCTCTCCACGAAACCCCAGTTGGTCTCAGTAGAAGGCCACTGACAATGAGCCTGGTTCTGCTGGAGGTTTCTTCATTTAAAAAGGGAGTTTTTTCCCCCTCCACTGTCGCTGCATGCATGCTTAGTGTGAGGGATTGGTGTCGAGTCAACGACACAATGCAAGTAAATATCTACTGTCTCTACATGCTACATACATCCAGGAGGATTGTGTCCTGCAAATTCAATAACTGGATGCAGTCAGTTGGTTTTCCATAAATAGAATTTTTTTTATCAATTTGATCTGGTTGAATTGACTCTGTAAAGAGTCTTAAGATGACATTTGTTGTTAATTGGAGTTATAGAAACAAACTGAACTGAATTATATAGCTTTCCTACACAGTGTGACGCTATAAATTATAGAGGCTATTGTTTTTTCTCATGTTTTATTACCGTAAGTTTAAACAGTTCTTCTGTTAAATAAAAATTAATCACCTTCATGATGAAAGTAACAAGAGTTTGGAAATAAAATAAGAGCATACAAACAGATGATACTTCACAGAGAAAACATTAACCGTCGGCATTGACTCTCCTTGACCTAGAACACTGATTATTAGTATTAGTATCTCGGTATGGCTGGAGCCAGTGATGTTTCATCATTTACAAACAACATGTGTATGATGTAATGATGTGATGATTTAGCAGGGTGTAACCCTGTAGATGTATTATAGGCTTATTTTATCTGTAAAGAAAGCCCAGTAAGGCTTGTTGTATGTAACCAGAGACATTTCTCTGGTATAAGATTAAATTCTGCCCTGCGGTAGACAGCCGACCTGTCCAGGATGGACCCCGCCTCTCGCCTGTAGACAGCTGGAGATACCACCAGCACCCCGAGTGACCCCAGCTGGGAGAAGCATGACGGAAAATGGATTGACGGAAGATTAAAATCTGTTTCATTCTGTTAAACCTGCCTATAAAAATATTGAAAAAAAGTTTGTGTTTGATGTGCGACAAAATGTGAAAAAATATTGAGGGCTATGAATACTTGTCCATGTTGCTGTTTATAATGATCCTTTCTCATTTTTGTAAAATAAACACATATTTTAGCCTTTATAAAACAAAACTTTTTTTCTTTTATCTTCTCTTATCCAAACGGACCTCTTGTTCCCAACTGAACTGCTCTCAACCCCTGGGGAGAGAAGAGGGCTTTTGTTTTTATTTCATTTAAACTCTGAGCACAAGAACATAACTTCATTCACAGATACTCTGTGTTGTAGGTGGATGTTTAGACGTTGTCTAGGGGCAAGAAAAACTATGAAATGCAGGTTCTTACCTGCCCGTTAAGCAGCGTCATGGGGATGTTGCAATACACATGACGCCCCCCAGGGCCCAGGGTGGAGAACTGCACCGTTGAGGGAGGCGGGAGGGGTGGAGACATAGAAGAAGGCTGTGGAGGAAGCTGGAACTCGTAGCTGCGACAGAAGTGCCGCATTTGGGCTGCTGTAGCGGTGTGACCCCCTCCTAATGGCAAGGTCATCTGGTTGTAGTCAGGGATCTCCGTTGCCAAGGCAACCTGCTGGTTAAAAAGGGGAAAAAAAGCCATTGAGACTTTTAACTTCCTCACCAGGGTTAAAAAAAAAACAATCAAGTAGGTAATCAAATAACAAAATCAGGAAAATCCAGATTAACAGGAGACATTTAAAAAATCTTAAAACATTTAAAACAAGAATGGATCCATCAGATGAACAGAGAGCCACTTATTAGAGAACTGACTACAAAAACTGAGCATCTAACTAAATCTCACAACCTTAGATCAGCCAGAAATACTGTTTTTTAATCCTGTGTTGAGAATAATATACCAAGAAAAAGCTGATTTTATTCACTAAGACAATTAAACTGGAGAATATATCATGATATCAAAAATAATATATGGAGCAAACTTTTGTCCATTATTAATGCAAAAAACATGTTTTGTAAATGGAAACAAAAAATATGAAACTTTGCTGATTTCTGTAAAAAAAAAAAATCAGATTTTATTTTTTAGCTTCCTCTTTTTCAGATTTTAATGATTTTATAACAATTGAGTTCTTTTAAATTGTGTTTTATAGATAACATTCTGTTCACTTCAAGCCCAGAACAAATGCTGGAGTTTCACCATTAAAAGGCAGCTTATCACAGGCTAACACTGGTGTCTCATAGGCTGTTGTTAACGATGGATAGGCTGACATTAGCACTGAATAGACTGGTGTTAGCTTTTTATAGCATGATATTAGCTTTAGTTAGACTGGTGTTAACTTTGGTTAGCCTGGTAAAAACAATGGGTAAGATGGCATTAGCTTTGGATAGGCTGGTGTTAGCATTTGATAGCCTGATATTAACTTTAGTTAGCCTGGTGTTAACTTTGGTTAGCCTGGTGATAGAGCTGGGTAAGATGGGATTAGCTTTGGATAGGCTGGTGTTAGCATTGGATAGGCTGGCATTAGCATAGGATAGCCTGATATTAGCTTTAGTTAAAGTGGTGTTAACTTTGGTTAGCCTGGTGATAGAGCTGGGTAAGATGGCATTAGCTTTGGATAGGCTGGTGTTAGCCTTGGATTGGCTGGCATTAGCATTGGATAGCCTGATATTAGCTTTAGTAAAACTTGTGTTAACTTTGGTTAGCCTGGTGATAGCACTGGGTAAGATGGCATTAGCTTTGGATAGGCTGGTGTTAGCCTTGGATTGGCTGGCATTAGCATTGGATAGCCTGATATTAGCTTTAGTTAAAGTGGCGTAATTTTGGTTAGCCTGGTGATAGCACTGGGTAAGATGGCATTAGCTTTGGATAGGCTGGTGTTAGCCTCGGTATGGCTGGTGTTAGCATTGGATAGCCTGATATTAGCTTTAGTTACACTGGTGTTAACTTTGCTTAGCCTGGCAATAGCACTGGGTAAGACCGCATTAGCTTTGGATAGGCTAGTGTTAGCCTTGGATTGGCTGGTGTTAGCATTGGATAGGCTAGTGTTAGCTTTGGATAGGTTGGTGTTAGCATTGGATGGGCTGGCATTAGCATTGGATAGCCTGATATTATCTTTGGATAGGCCAATGTTAGCATTGGATATACTGGTGTTAGCACTGGATATGCTAGTTTTAGCATTGGATAGGCCAATGTTAACATTGGATAGGTTTGTATTAGCACTGGACAGGCTGGTGTTAGTATTGGATAGGCTGGTGTTAGTATTGGATAGGCTGGTGTTAGTATTG
>JAGKQL010003931.1:0-17153 GCA_018398635.1 Cyprinodon brontotheroides | reverse complement strand
GATGGATGGATGGATGGATGGATGGATGGATGGATGGATGGATGGATCGAGGGATGGATCGAGGGATGGACGGGCAGACAGGACCAATTACTTTAGCCTTCCTTTGTGTTACAGCAGGAACAGAGTGAACCAAGAGTGAGCCAGAGCAGTCTTCGCCTTGGAGGGAAAATATTTCAGCTTATTTATGCCTAATATATATATAAAAAAAGTGAGCCCTCTTAAAATTCTCAAGATATGTCTTTCATTCACTCCATGTCCATTCACTCAAAAGATCTATTCAAAAGTGAATATTTGAAAGTAATTATGTAAAACAAGGGAGGTGATTCTACTCCTTGATTTTTTTTTTTTTTTCATTATCTAATATTCACACCCTACGGTGGAACCATACAAACACAAATATGCAATTTTTTTGCATATATTAAGTATGCAAAGAAGTCATAAAAATATATAACATTTTTCCAACTTAGTGTCTTCTTTGTCTGTGATGACCACTTTTTTCACCTGTGAATTGTGTACCAAGTCTCAGTTTTACATTATATTAGCTTCAACAGATCTATAGAGCTACTTAATATGCGATGCATTTTCTATTCTTTTAGCAGAGATAAAACAGAAGACTTACAGCTAAAAGACATTCTTACCTACAGCACAGATAACAACTTGTATTGATTTCCTCTCAGCATCATTTTAGTTCAGCTGAACTGTGCTCTACATATTTAATCTTTGGACAGTGGCTCCAGACATCCCGTTTTCTAACTGCCATTTTATTCAACCTTTGCCCTATATCTTTTAGCGTCCCAGCTAATGCATGTTGTACATTGCCTTTTGCACTTAAAGGTTAAACGTCACTAGCACTTTGCCGTTTGAGTATAGTACACTGTAAATTACATGACAAGCTGTCTGTGCAGAGAAACCTGATGTCCTGCTCTTTGTCTCAACATAATGTCCTTCTTGATTGCTATAGTGGAGCTAATATGTCTCAGACAGTAAGACATACGGGTCTATGTTATCTGCTAAAGCACATTGCTCAAAGCCTTGTGCTTCTGTCCATATCACCAAAGCGTTGACTTTTCCTGGTAACACCACAATGTTTAAACCGAGGTGATAAAATTGGTCCGGCTGTAGGAAAAAGGTTGTCATTTTAACATAAGCAAAAGTCTTTCTTTAGGGAGCTGTTATCTTGAAATTGACTTATGGCTGATAACAAATGTTCTGTATTTGTTCCATTTAGGCTTATTTAGCGTCAGAATTTTTCTACTGAGCCATAGAATGAGATAAGATAAGGATATGTTTAGCAAACAGCCAAATAACACAAAGGAAAAATATGCACAAGTATATGTCTGCTAATCCATAAGAGGACCATAAGGTTACGCCCCTGATTGGTCATAGCAAATGTATGGCAAAGTTAAAATGAAATCACCCTGGTTTCAATTTATCCTGATCCTAATATACATTTCATATATAAAATTCTATGAAGAGATCCAACTAAAGCTTATACAAAGAAAACCAAAAAAACTGCCTAATCTATTTAATTAAGATTGTATGTAAAATATTAAAACAAAACCAGTGTTTAATTGGAAATTGAAATAAAAGTGACCATTGGTTTTAAAGAAGGCTTTTTAGAAATAAAAATCTCAAAAGTGAGTAGGTCTTTTGCAATCAGCTTCCCAATGTCAATAGTTTTCACTCATCTTTTAAAGTGTATTAACACATGCATGTCTTTTGGATTATGCTTCTATCAGGGTTGCACATTTGGAGGCTAAAACTATTTTTCATACATTTTGTTTTTTGAGATGCAAGCATCTGTGGATATCCGGTGTAAAGGTTAATGCTTCATCTTTCTTTCCATCAAACCACACCAACTTTGCTGAATTGAACATGTTTCACATTAGCTAAGGTTTCTCCAGGGGGATTTTCAGTATTGGTTTTCCATAACATAGAAAATAAAATCTTAAAACTGTGACTTTTTTTTTTCCATCTCAGAGTTACACACTCCCAATTTTAGTCATTCATTAAATTAAACAGAAATCTTTACATTTGTGACAGTTTCAACTCTTTTTTTGTGTTATTTCTTGCCAATTGATATATGTATTTTGTGATACATGATATTGTTTTCTGTTTTTTTCTTTTACAAACAAAAAAAAGCAATTTTAGACACCTTCAGGTGTTTTCCAGCTACACGCTTTATGAACCAATGAATAAACCTTGATGAGAACCCTTTTAACAAGGAATAAAAAGACAGTTAGAGCCCTTGTGTTTACTACTTATCCAAGCTTGAATATGAGACATCTGTTACAGTTTGAGTGTTAAAAGAGGACCACAATAAAATACACAGGAGACAGTTTTGCTAAATGAATGGTAGACCTGCATGAGAGGAATAACACACAAGACTGATTTGGTACCAGATTTCACAGAGCTAGTGATGGCTTAAAAGAAAGTGAACTTCTTTAACTTTGCAGTGAAATTTGGAGTGCAGTTAAATCCTCATATGCTGAGAGTATGTGTAAAAACAATGTATGTTTACTTTAGTTTACCAAGTGGGGAATAAAGGGAAACACATATACACTACAATTATTTGTAAGTATAGTTTTTTGTACAGTATATCATGCTTTTTTTAAGTCTTTTAAAGTCTCAGTTTCATATATATGAAGAATTAATAAGTATCAATAATTTTTTTCTAAAATATAGTTTTCTTTCAACCCCAATGACCCTCAACTTTAAAGCAAAGCCACCTCTCCCTGTTTGGTTGCCATCCATTTTATGATGTCTCTGCCTAACAAAACTTCTAAAGGCTTAACAAAGTCTGAGACCTCTAAAAAAAAAAAAAAAAAAAAAAAAACTTTTTTTCTATTTTTTGGAAAATAGAGAGGTTGCTGCTGTGTGCACATTAGCTATGCTTTACTTTAAGCCTCAATCATTGTGTTCTGCCTCACGTCACCCCTCTCCCGATCGGAGAAAAATGGTGCATGTTTTAAGTGCAGGCACACGAAGGTGCATTACTGCACAGTTATCCTTCAACCGCACCTTCTTAAAACAAATGGTTGCAGACAAAGATGCATAAATCAAGCAAAATACCTTTGATAAACGAATTGCATTATAACCTAAACAGCTAATGGCTCAAAATGTTGATTTTGCTGATTTTGAATCCTAATTATCCTCTCTGCAGACCCAGCACTTGCACTTCGAGCTGCCCTTTTTTTGATAAAGGTGCACCAGACAGACTGAATTATTGCTGTGTAGGAAATGTGAAAGTTTGTACTACTTGAGTGGTTAATGGAGGCTCAGTTTATGCTGGACCTTCTTCCAAACAATGTCTGTATATAAGGACCATCTCAGCTGATCAACAGTAAAACAACTAATAGGCCGAAAGGAGTTATATCATCTGTGATCAAGTTTTTCCTTCAACCATTGTTTTTATATAAAAGTTAAAAAGCTGAAAACTGCAAATGTGTAGAGAGGCAATTGTAGCTGCCAGCCCACAAATTACCCTGCAGTGTCAGTCAGCCTATGGCACTCAACGGCTGATTGCCCATACCGCTTCATCGAGGTCGATCTGGTTCACAGCTCATAATTGTCAACCGCCTCATAGGGACCACCTCTATAAATATGACAACCTCATTTATTTTCCATTGCAAAAAAAAAACCCAGATTGAACATTTAGTGCTTGTTTTCATGTGTGACTGAACGCTTACAGGTACCACCTAATTATATCAAACTTTGCGCTTAAGCTGATGTGTAAATGATGAGACGAGCACAAATTTGTTAATGGAATTGATTGATGATGGTGTTAAAGCTACAGTGTGTGTAATTTTTAGCTTATTATCTAACGTCCCAGGACTGCACAGACCGCGCGCAAATATTTAGAACATCTCCCCACACGCTTCGTCACCCCCAAGCAGTGCACGGGCGCAGCGCGCGGACAAAATGTCTTCCACGACGCCCGCATCACCTCACCTTCCTCAAGTGATTTAGGTTTGTTTTACATAGATAATTTTACAGATAGTAATTCATCAGGCTGTGTATAATACTGCCATCTATTGTTGAGTACCATCTCAGTTCATCTCTCTCTCTCAACTTGCGGTAGTTACTTCGAGCGTAATGGGCGATCTCACCCGTCGCTAGGTTTGTTGGTTCTCGCTGCCGCATTAGCGCAAAAGATGTCTACCTCCATGGCCGCGAGACCCGCTCTATGTAATTATAAATAAATCTAATTCTAAGGCAACATATTGCCATTAAGTCGTTAAGAGGCTGAGCTCAAGTAGATGATGATAAATACACTTAGTTATGTATAATATATTACATTTCTGACTGTATATCCCTGTAAATATTACACACTGTAGCTTTAATATTAGCCTTTTTGTTGTTGCTGGAGTCATACTGTAACTGCATGTAGCTCACAGTTACAAAATGGAACCTGTTGAACTCATTGTAAAAACTGTGTATTTTTATTATTTTTGTTTTACATTAAAAAGGAGCCATAAATAAAAGGATCTAAAATCTAATTGTTGATTATTTTGATTTTTGCCATCATCTTGAAATCTGTATTTTGTAGAAAATCATATAGGTTACATTTCTAAGTCACGCAGAAGAAACTACATCAGTGCGTCTTCAAGTAAATCATTAACAGTTGTTCTCTGTATTTACAAAAGGTTTGTACAACCTATTTTTTTTAAAAAGGAGCATTTTATTTTCAGAAGACAATGGACATCCCTAAAATAGGTGTGTCTGTTGAGAAAAGCAGAATGGTGACAAATATGCATGTGTATGAGTGATGCTGCTGTTTAAAAGATTAAAATCTTCGATATGAGTTTAGCTTGAATACTTTGGAAGCACATTTCTGTGAGGATGTGACTACCTTAATATATGTATAGTGGAGGATGATATTTTTGTCTGAGTGGATCATCAAAATAATTGATTCTCCTAATTGTCAATGATTCTGGTGATATGTTTACGTAAGGCCGTCTTACAAGTTCGTTCCAATTTTCTCTTACTGGTGGTGAGTCTGACATACTGGAAAAAATGCAAATCTTCTTTTGGAAAGTGAGCTTGTATGAGCGATGCAAACGGCAACTTTTAGCAGAGCGTTCACGAGGAGAGATGGGCTCGTGCACGCTCTCGCACTTTGATAGGCGTTCCTTCTCGGGAGCAGGTACAGGGTTTTGCATGTGCATTTTTTTTTTTTTTTACAGTGGAGAGTAGGACTTTTCAATAAATAATGCTTGCTTTCAATTTCAAATGTTGCAATACATCAATGGTTCAGATTTCCATTTTTTTTTGCATCACTTAATTGTCACAATGTAAAAGCTATCCAGACCAACCTGGTTCTATGTGGCACACAATTTCCCAAAATGGAAGCTGAAATTACTTATACCCAGCAATTTCTCAGTTGTATAGTTTTACATGGCACACCCATGGCTGCTTGCGATTCGACTTGTCGAACCAAAAGTAGATTTAGATAGAACCTTTCAAACAACATGAAGTGTGCTAAAAGATCCTAAAAAGCAACACGTCGTTCCTTATTCGACAGAAATTTGAGAACTGACAAGACATCATTATTAACCAATTGGTCTTAAAAGGGTTGCAGTGCCATTTCAAAGTGTTTGTACAACTATACAGTGAAGCAAACGGTGAATCTTCAAAGGATAGCCCAGTGAGCCAAAATTTCCAGAGCATATCAAGGAGGTTCTTGCAGAATCTGGGATATCAGCAGCACTGCAGGCTTCACATGGGGCAAGTGTTCCTAATTTAACACAAAATACATTTTGAAATATTTATGAACAGAAGTGATGGACTCTAATCAGATCATGTACCCATAACTAGTGCTCTGTTCCAAAAAACACTCTTAGATATCAGTCTTGTCATTTTTATGTGTTACAGTCCTAGAAATAAAGTTACAGTTGAATGGCTTATTAACCAAACATCTTCATTCTAACCTTGTTAATAAAATAGGCAAAGAAAAGTAGATATCCACCAATATGTTTCTCCATGTTATGTGGAGCATTGACCATCTCTAATCTGCTGAATGTAAATAGATTGTTAGCTTTTCTGTCCATATACCATTTATCACACAGAGCAATTGAGTAAGTGGTGAGTTATGGTTCCTTTCACAGAGCCAACTTAATACTCTGCAGTGATGATTGCAGTTAAGGCAGACGGCTTTCTGCATTTTGCAATAGAGATTCACCACTGAAGCGTGGAATGGGAAACAGAGCAGCAGATATAATCAAATAGAATGCAGCGAATAACATAAAAACATAGAATATTATGTTTAGAGTGTGTAAAGCACAGTTTAACTGGTTTATTACAATACATTTGAATATATTTAAAAAAAATGAAATAAAAGAAAACTCATAGCTGGTGTTCCTTGCAGTTATTTTCAATTATGAGGATGTACAGCTAATGAAAATCTCTAATTAAAAAAGGGAATTTTTTTGTTTCAAGTAATTCTTTTGATGAGCCCCGTTAGGATATATTAATTTTTTGCTTTATTTTTTTTTGTATAGGCTTTACTCAGTTGAATCCCACTTCCTGGATATATCCTTGTGTGATGGTTAAAGCACTGACTCACCAGGCAGTCCATTTCTTTTGTCAATGGACTTTACTTTAAAATCCTATCTAGGCTGCAGTTCTCCCTGCTGCTCTTTTATCCGTCTTTACCAAGCTTTTTCTTTTCACTAAAGTTTTTATTTAAACTTTTTTTTTGTTATCTTAGTTAAAGCACTTTTTCAGTAGCCATGCTGTTTAGTCTTTTTGTCTTACCCTCCTAGTATATGATGTCAGTGGCTGTCTTAATGACAGCGGAGACAAGACAGCAGTTTTTCCTGTGATTGTGTGGCGCATAACGACAACGATTAGGTATTAAATATCTTTTTTATTTTTCCTATATACTGTTTTAACATTTTTTGTTAACCATACTATTGTGCTTTGTACTATGCTGTAATCCATCTTTGCCAGAATTAACAAATAATATATTTTTACATTATAAAATTTTGACATTTTGAATTGAGACATAGAGTAAAAAAAACCAAAAAACTTTTAGTTATATTCTCTTTAATGAAAATGTGCTGATAGAGAACCTGTGGATTATGAGAAAGGGAACTCTGTAAAAGGCCAGCAGATGGTAGTATTTTTCTCTACGTTTTTGGAGAATAGTGTCTTTTAGTTTTCTTTGTCTGCTGCATACAGGTGGACTGGAACAGAAAAGAAAAGCAGTTGCATGAAATCTATTTATGTAGACACAGTCTGATTCAACCCAAATTTTTGTTACCCTTTACATAAATATCCAGAAATTAAATTGTATTTGAAAATACCCAGTCTTATGTGGATTGCTTTTACTTTAATCTGATTAAAATAAACTGATAAACATGTTTTTAACAACAAGAAGTAAGCTAAATATGACTGAATATCAGGCCATCAACATATTTTATGTTTTTTACACTGTTCTCTGCTTCCTCATTTCTTAATATTGCTAACCAGCAGAGCTGTCAGTAATGATATCTGGTGACAGTTTCTGAGCTCCTTACATATTTTAGCTGAAGTTAATTTATATATTTTCACAGAGGTTTGCCTCGGCTTGCAGAGTGCCTTTTGCCGCTGCCCTCCCTTCATTGCTCCCTCGCGGATATCCACTCCCTCTCATCTTCCCTCCCCTTTACATCTTAGAGAGGCTGCGAGTTCGCCTGAAAGAGCAGCAGAAAGCTGCAAACTGTCAGAGAGGAGCTGGATTTTCCTCTTCTGCTTTTACACAGCTTTCTGGTGTCTTATTTGAGGTGTAGGTATAGAGAGCTTGGTGGACATTTGTTATCCTTTACCACTTTTACATGACTTTGCAATGAGTTTTAAGATTCTTCACATCTGACTTTTAACTGTGGGAGGGTTCAGCTTAACCTGAACCAGACTGGATTTAAAGAGCAGAAGAGAAACGACAGAGGAAGGGTGCTGGGAGTCACCCGGCCGGTGCTCACAGGCTGGGGCAGCGCTGGAGTGGGTGCAGGGGAACTGGAGTGCGGGACCGGGTGGGAGTGCTAGTCCTGGTCCTGCCGACGGTTCGGAAGGGGAAGAGGCTGGCTCGGGTTCAGGGTTTGGGTCGGGATATGGTGGCCCGGAGAGGGCGGAGGGTGGAGCGATGCTGAGCGTCATCTGGGAGACTGAGGGGCTGCAGACAGTGGGCATTGTGGTGCTAGTGTTCGCCTCCATCAAGCTCCTGCACATCCTGGGGCTCATCAGCTTCTCAGAGGGTAAGAGAAGAGCAAACTTCAGGAGAAGGAGAGAGAAGAATGTAAATACCACCTTAAAGAAATTTGGGTGCTTGTGTATTTTTTGGTTTAGTCTTAAAAATTCTTTAGAAAAAAATTTTGAGATCATAATAAGACTTAGTTTTTATTTTAAGGATTCTATTTCAAAGATCTTTTACTCCTAACTGTGGGGACCCATTAAAAGAAATTCTAAATATCAGTCTTTTAAAGAACGTATTTTATCCTCTTCTACTTTGAATTATTCATCAGAAACTGCAGAAGACAAAATATTAAAAGAAACCGGGTTAACAAGTACATTTGAGATGTAAATATGCAGTAAATGCTGCTCTGTGCAGCAATGAGTCGAGTTACCAACATACAGACTTCTGCTGCTTGTGATAGAGCTCGGCTCTGTGCCTCTGCTTTGCCTGTTAACATGATTCGTTTTCATACACGTGTGTTAGAGTTTTATTACTTTCAGAACATCCTTGAAATAGTGAAGCCTGGCAAGCAGACGGCGCAAGTCTTAATGTCTGCATGTGTTTTCAATCATGTCACAGGGAGAGAAAGAAATGGGCGGTGAGATGGAAAAGGAGAACAACCATTAGATGGGTGAATGGGATTTAAAATGAACCTGGAATAGTTTCTCACTGTAGGGCAAAACATTTTTAAGAGTGAAATAAAAATATTCTGCTTGATCAAATAACACTGACATGCAAAATTTTATTCAAAAGTGGGTATGGTAAAAAATAAGTTTGAAATTCTTTAAGTTACTATGTTTCTGTTTAAATGGCAAGCATTTTAGTAACCTGGAAAGTAGGGCTGAAACAATTAATCAGATTAGTCGATTATTGATATTATATATAAATATAAAGATATATAAAGATTTCGGATTTAAGATATAAAAAAAATGTTTTTGGCCATCAATATGCTGTATCCGGAAAAGTTTTAGTTTTGCCTGATTTAATTTTGAAAAAAAATCTTTTCTAAGAGACCTTTGGCTATCCGATTATTAATTGATAAATCGAAAAAATAATCAAGAGATTAATCAACTTGCAAAATAATCATTACCTGGAGCCCTACTGGAAAGTATAACCTTGTTGATTTATTTATATTTAAAAACATAACAAAAATGAACAGTTTTAATAAAACACACGTTCTTCCTCTGGCTTACAAAATGAATTCAATCTTGAATAATACACATTATTTCATTATATTAGAGTTTGTTCTACTGGAATAAATGTTTTTTTAAAGCTTATAACACATCCGTAACTGGGTCCTCAATTACTATGGTGGACTTTTATCTAAGCAATCCATCATGTGAGAATCATTTCATTCTAACAATGCTTTTCCATTTTGTTTTATGCATATTTAAATTTTTGTTCATTAGACACTATTGTCACACAGTGATGGATTTCTGCTAATATAAATAAAACTGAAAAAAATTAATCTGCAGCATTATTCAATAATGATGTCCTAGTTTTATTTTGGGTGTTTAAGTTATATATTTAATTGTTAAACTGGTGTCATGGATCAGACAGTCATCTGTGCTGTTGGCTTTCTCTAGTTGGTTCTGGGTTAACTGCTCTGCAATGCAGCTGCGGCCAAAAGGATGGTGATAGTATAAAAATAGAGGATAATAGCAGTTTAGTATACTTGCTATTATTCCCATTTGGATACATCTCAAGGCAGAGGGGACTTCTGCAAATTTACCACAGTACATTGTTGATCATTTGTTGTAAATTAAGAAATGACACAAACTTTATAAAAATAAATATTATCAACCTTTCATTGATGTTTTCAGCTCTTTACAGTAATTAGAGAAGAGTTTTCAGAGCATCTTAGACATTTCAGCTCTCTCTTCTTTGAGGAATTGCTTTGAGACACAGTAGTGGATGTTTGAGCATGAACTCCTTGTTTAAATAGAAACTTAAAAGAATTACAGTTTGGACTTTGATGGGGCTGTTCAAAAATATGTTCAAGACATTCCAAGTTGGACGTCTTGATTTCTTTGACCTTAATCAACATAACCAAAATGCTCTTGAACAGAAAGTCTTAAAACCAAAGACCTGACATTCGTCTTTAGGGTTTTATGCTAATGAGCAAAATTTATGCTTACATCAATTACAGGAAGGTGCTAAAGGTGTAGTGGAGGATTTTTCACGATTTTTTGAAAAGACCTACCCTCTCCACGTAAAAAAAAAAAAAAAAAGCACCTGCACAGTCATGTACCTGATCCTGATATGGCACTTCTATTAAAGGCGTGCAGGAACATGCACAAGCCCATTTCTCGTCGTGCACGCTCTATTAAATGCAAATTATTTTTGAAATTATTATAAAGCTTAAAGCCACAGTGTGTAATAGTTACAGGGATATACAGTCAAGTATGCAATATATTATACATAACTATGTTATTTATCATCATCTACGCAGCTCAGCCTCTTAACTCCTTAATATTTGGCGCTGCCTTTAGAATTCGCCACATTTATAATTACATAGAGCTGGGTCTACGCAGCCATGGAGAGCCGAACATCTTTGGCTCTTTGCAAGAGCCAACAAACTAGCGATTCATGAGAGATCGCCAAAAACGCCACAATCCGATGTAGAAAAAATAACGCATATATTTATTATCTTAAAATGTACATTGAAATCTAGTACCCTACACAGACTAATAATGAAATACTATCTGTAAAATTATCTATGTAAACAAAACCTCATCACTTGAGAGAAGGTGAGTGATGGGGACGCCTTAAGGAAGACATTTTTGACCATGGCCCGTGAACGCTGTCGACTGTTGGGGAGAAGCGATTGGGGAGATGTTCATGTTGCTGCAGTCTGCAAATCTGACCGCTAGATGTCGCTAAAAAGTTACACACTGTAGCTTTAATTTCCAAAAAAGAAGATTTGCAATTTTTCCCACTATGTCCCACTGAAAATGGGGACGAAAGACGTATGCTAGGACGAACACGAACATATCAGCAGAATGATTGACAATTAGGAAGACCACTTATTTTGATCATCCACTCGAAAAAAGAACATCCTCCATTGCACCAACACGGCAAACACGTCTCTTTCTCTTTATGATCTTTTTCTGATAGATTGTTAGTCTCATGCATGGGACGAGCAAGTGTCTTGTTTTTTGTGCTTATTCCTGCTGTCGTCGTTGAAAGTTTGAATACTATTATGGTTGTTTTTGTTATCGACTCCCCAAAGGACACAGTTACACTGCCAGCACATGCTCTGCTTAGCATTCACACTGAGAGACGTATTCGCAGCTGGAGGCTGCCCACTGCAATCATGTCTCTCTGCGCTCCGCCACCTGAGCCGCTCTATAGGGGCGTCTGGAGGGACAAAGATAGTACTTGAAAAGTCTCTGTGGAAAAACAGTTTTGGGAGTTTCACAGCTGGGCGCAGGAAGTCACAGGAAGCTGAGAGTGGGTCCATCATGTGTTTTACATCGCTCACATTTACTGTATAGCATCAGTCGGCAACTGTGTTGTAAAAATCAAGGCAGAGTAGATGAACACATTGAAATTCCTGTAGGGATTTTACTCTGATCTGTGCTGCTGGAAGCACTATAAAGAATATCAGGCCTGGAAAACAACTCTATCGTCAGCCTCTCCCCTTCACTTACATGCTTTTTATTTTCTCAGAAACTTAACAAGGTTGTTGCATCAGACTCTGCACAGTCAGCATAGCGTTCAACTATAAATAGAGGAAACGAAAGGATTTCTGCTTTGGTTTGATTATGATTTGATACGATTGTGTTCCTGCTGTTTGCCTCAAGAATGGGGTTTAAAAAGAACTTTGGCTTGGTAGCTTTTAAAGTGGTTTAGAATGAACACTCGTGGCTTAATCCTCTATGATCAATGGATTAAGAAAGTGTGGCATATCTTCAATCTCCTGCTTTTTTAAATTTTAGGCTTAAATATTAACACATTTAATTTTTCTTAGAAAGAAAAAAAACAATAACCTTCATAAGCTCCGGCCAATGGTGCAGTCACTCTAAAACAGAATTGTGCTGTTAGTTCAAATCAAAGATTAAATAACTTTACATATCTACTTATACTATTTTAGCAATAATATAATATAATTTCTATATTAGCAATGTTACCACTAGTCTCTTAGTGTTAAGAGCACTTTCTGAAATTTAATTCAAGGACATTTCTAAACTGGAGATCAAAAAGAATCAAATGTTATCCAGAGAAATGTTTATTTTTTTATATTAAGCTTTATTTTACAGGTTTAGACTCTACAATCTAAGACTAACAAAATGATGTGTCTCTCCAAATTTTAGTTAGTATCTAAGTCTATATTCTAAAAAGTCAATATAATAAATCACGTATCAGTACTAGTAATAGAATAATAAAACTGTGTGCGGAGGGAGTGTAATATTAATTAATACATTTAGTTTTTCCGTCTCCTTTTTTTCTTCAAAACTTTACTGCTTTCTTTCTCTTTCTAACTCTTCATTTTATCAGTAGCTCTATTTTCCTCTCCAATCAACATTTCACTATTCCATAACAGAGACATTATATAATCACTTTCATATCCAAAAACAGTAGAACATAAAACATACTGAGCATTCACGATTACAAAAATCAAATAACCCTTTAAAACTTCACTGTTTTTTTAAGATAAGAAACTCTGATTATCCTTTTATCAACTTATCATTACTATTTATGTTTTATATATTATTCTACTAGTTGAAGGAATTTTCCAAGAAAGCTATATTAAGAATTTAACAAGGTGAATATCTTTCTCCTCATAATTCTTTTTGTGAAATTTTTGCCTCATTCAATTCCGCTATCACTGACTCTTTTACTTTATGTATTTGCAAACTAACCTATAAATGTCATGATTTTGCACTTTATGGACTTCTGTTTAAGTTTCTTTTTGAGTTTTCAGTTATTTATATCATTCTGTTTTGTTGGTCATGGGTTTCTTTTCCATTTTGTGTTATATTTAAGCAGTGTTGTATTTTATGAGTTACTCTCTGCTGCCCCTTTGGGCCAGTCTCCTTTCCCCTAGCTCCCTTCTAGTTGCTTCTATGCACATCTGCTTCCTTTTAGCCAATTAGCCCATTCATTGTTCTGTTCCCCATATATACACCTCCTGTGCAGTTCCTCATTGCTGGATCCTCTTCATCGCTTTGCTCCTCATGTGTGTTTCTCCCTGGGGTCTCATGGTTTTGGTTTATTTTTTATTTTTTCTTGATTCATGCTTCTGTTCCCATCTGCATTTCAATAAAAACTGCAAAAGTCATATTTGCCGCCTCATCTCTGCATTTGGGTCATCAACTAATTTCCACCAAATCTGACAATAACTAGCTCTGAAAAACATAATTTTTTAGATAGACTTTTTGACCCCATGGTGGGCCACTGTGCTCAATCAGGCAGTGCTTTAGGAGTTCTTTTAAACCATCCTATTATAATTTTTCCCACCCTCGGTCATACATGCTGCCACTACTCCTGTGTCTTACCTACCCTTATTATCCTGTGTGGTGTCAAAATAGGGTTCATTTTCTGTCCTCATTTTTAGTAAAACTGGTCAAATCCCAGACTTTCTCTTACCTAGGCAAAGCAGATGTTCAAAACAATTATATCTGCTAAACAAACCTTTTTCTATCCAATGATGGACATTCTGGGAGCAGCTTTAACTGGGGACAGGTTGTCCAAAACGAGCAGAATGAAGGACCTCACCTTCCCAAAACCTTTCAACAATTCCCAGCAGAGTTTGAAATTGTTTTCTGTTTAACCAGCTTCTTACACTTGTTGGTGGGGTAGCTGTGTATCAGTATGAAAAGTTGGCATCTGCAAAGCAAAAGATCATGTGTTTAATTCCAGCATTTGTCTTTCACACATCAAAGTGCCCTTTTAACCCTAAGTTTCCTAAACTTCTGCACATGAAGGTATAAATATATTAAAATATTTAACCTACTGTACCTCCTTTTGTATACAGACAGCTTCTAGGACAAGCTGGCACCCCTATAATGGTTTTACCTCAGTTCAACCAAATCATTCAGAAATGTACAGTTTTTGTTAAAGCCTCTTACTGCACTGATAGTCAGCCAGTTTATTCAGTTTCTGCTCATCTGAGAATATAAAGAAAAATAAAAAAAAGAAAGCATAAAAAATATCAACGTCATTTCTGTATCCTTGTTTTAAACCAGATCTTCTGGTACACATGATAAATATGAAACAAGGATTCCTATGTAAGCTTAATCTATTTGCAATGTTTTCGGGGTTTTATCCAGCAGTGTTTGACATTGTTTTAACAAATTACCAATACTGGAATGGAAAAGCAAGACTCTTCTTCACTAGGAGGATCCAAACCGACAGATTTATTTATTTTATTTTTTTCCATGTTCTGTAGTTCTTGAGTATGCCTATAATTTTTTTATCTAAAAGATCCTGGATTTAATAACTGTCCAATTGCCAATGACTGGTCAGGCAGAAAATCATCAGACTATTGTAAGCAGTGAAGTTTTCAGATCCTTCCTCTCAGAAATCAGCTTACTGATAGACTAATTAAAAATAGTTTTTACAAGAGGAGGTTGAAGGCAGTAGAAGCCTTTCACGTGCTAATATTCCTTAGTTCAACCGTTTGAATGCTAAACTGTGAAGGAAAGCAAGGCAAACGGGTAACAATGACTTTTTAAGAACACTTATTTTTTCAGATATTAGAAAATGTAACGTAGGGCCAGATGGCCACTGAAAATATCCTGAAGCAACTGAACATTTTTGGTGGTGTGAATATTTTTGACACATTTCTGCAACATTGTATCAGTATATCATTTATTAAAACAATGGCAATTAGTGCCTGATTCTCCAAGTCTCTCTTATCCTCTTATCATGTACAGTACTGTGAACCTTTCCTCAAAGGGTTGTAGGGTTTCACTGTATCCACACGCTGCCTTACACACATTTTCTTTCTCCAGTCAATTCATCTAACTCTTATTCAGTTAAACCCATCTCATACATTTTATTGATACATTACAGCCTTTTTTTTCTGTTGTTTTCTGGTATTTACCATAGTCCAGGATATCAGATATGTATGTCAAGGCTAATTACATCACACGGTATAGTAAGCCCTACTGGTTTTATTTGCCTTTTCCAACACGGTGACCAACTGTAATGGTCACATTGTTTACATTCAATTTAATATTGTAAAAAGTAAGCAGCATGTGATAAATTTGAGGCATTCACCACTATGAGATATTGAAGGCATGCTTTTTCATTTTGTTAAGTGCATTTGGGTCAGTCGCTGCATCTTTGTGATTGTTTTGAGTCTAGCATTAATCATTGCCGTTGGGTAAGCTGAATCTTTGATTTCAATATTTGACTTGCTTGTACTCAGCCTACATCAATCCCAGTTAGCTGAGGATGTAGAAGGCAATAAACCTTGTTTATTAAAAGACTTGCAAACAGGCAATTGAGCTTAAGAAGTTCTTTTGTTTTGCATCTGCAATGTGCAATTGTTTACCCACAGGCTAAGCTGTTTAAGGATTTGTCAACAGGCTCCATTACCCATCGGCTAGTTTTTCATGGTGCCTATTTAGAGGAGCGACCTGACCTTTGTTTAAGCCTCCTGACAGCAGGTCCCTCTGGAGTCTTTAGATTTGTGAAGGACATGGGGAACGAGAGCTGATTGAAGGGAAGAGGCCTGTCAGTTTCAGTCATGAAAGCTTAGATAAAAGCATTCAGGCAATCAGTTTTAATGAAAACATCAAATATAATATGTTCTGATAGAAAAGCCACTACTGATGCATTAGGGCTAAGGGTCTCATTTTAATGGCTGCAAAAGCCTGTGTGCGCCCTTAGAGATTAATTTCATATCAAAATGTCTGCATAAGAAATGTCTAGATTTTGAAAAATATGTTATATTATTCACTGTGTTTATTACCCTTGGTTCCTTTTAAAGATACCACCTATACATCCCTACATCCATCCAACCTAACCATCCATCCACACTCTGGAAACTCGTCAAGCCAGAGTGTAGCTCTGCAGCTTCCACTAATAAAAGCCTGGGCGCTACAGAAATTCAATTTCTTTTTGTAGTTAGAGCAGGTGTAGGTATCAGATCTGCTCGGGTGGTCAGATCTGCTTGGGCCCTGGGCATGCTAGCGAAGTTACGTTATGATTGGCTGAACGTTGCCACATGGCTTAAAACATTTTGGTTGCCTAGACAACGATAATAACAATGCAGCAATGTGTGCTGAGTCGGGAGCATCTGTAATGTTAGCGGGTTAAATGGCCAATTAATTATTACTTGATTGATAGCAAAGCTTTAAAAAAAATTGTATGGTGAAGAGAGTAACAAGACCATGATATAAAGGGGAGAATTGGGTAGCTCTGTGGCTAGCTGTGGTCAGTAGCTAACAGATTAGCCTTTTTTAGCTCCATCAGTTACAATAATAATAATAAATAATAATAATAGATTAAACTTTATTGATCTCACAATGGAGAAATTTACATCTGCATTCAACCCAACTTCGTGTCAACAACAGAATTTCAATTTCTACAAGTAAAATAACTGTTGAAAATCTCTACAAAACTCATTTTCTAGGATGTTCCATTTGTCCTCCACTGCCCTCAGATCTTATTAAAAAGAATAAGAGGAAGCATTGAGACTTTTTGTGTCACTTTGTTAAATGGCAGGGCCCATTGTGTCTTAGAAGGCAGTACTTGACTACAGCACTGAGAATGATCGTTTTCTACTTTCGGCTACTTTTGATCATTGATGAAACGTCATAATGAGACTCCAGAAGAGATCTGATTCTTAAGAAACTTGTGCAATGCAGTTTGTCCAAATGGTGTTGCCATATGATTAGATCATAAGAAAGGGTAGGACCCCGAGCAGATCTGGTAACTAAACAGGAACCTTGTATTCACATTAGCACAGAGATACAGTGTCATAAAT
>JAGKQL010003929.1:0-17956 GCA_018398635.1 Cyprinodon brontotheroides | reverse complement strand
AGGAAAAACTCCCTTTGAACAGGAAGAAACCTCCAGCAGAACCAGAATAATTGTTAGGCTAACAGCTGTTCACTGAGTTAATTAAGTCACCATTAATGTCTTAGTTTATCACCCACAGGAAGACACGGCAGAAATAGGCTTTAAAATGTTTGACGCTACAGCTAAGCTAACGTTAGCTTCAGTGTTTATAGTGAGGAAAGTGAGGCTTTAATAAACTCTGCTTTGAACAGATTAAATTAATGTTTGGTGTTAATAAAAACGTCAGCTGATGACAGAGATGCTGGATTCAGAATGAAACGCTTAAAGACAGCAAAGCTTCGCCTGAAGATGCTTTGCTAACGCTCGTAGCCACAGCAGGAAAGAAAACAATGGAGAGTGTTTATTTCCTCAGGATGGCTGAGCCACAGAAAGTGGTCCGGAGGAGAGGAGGAGCACGGACCGCCGGGTGCCTCCTCATGCCACATTCAAAGTGTCTTTGAAATAAAACTCATCACTGTGGGAGCATCCTGCCTCCATGGTTATCAGTCTGTTAACAGAGAGCACTTGAACGCACCGTGACTGAGGCAGTCCCTTCTTTCCCAGGTCGATCCTCACTCGCTCTCCAACATGGCGGTAGATCTCCACCAGGCAGGACATGGCGGCGTCACGGACCTTCAGACCAACACAGAAACACAGCGGAGGGGTTAAAGGAGACACCGTCTGGCTGCACATGAGCCATGGGAGAAATTTTCATATTTAGTTTTAATTAATTCAACATAATGGAGGCGATTCTAAATCCAAAGTTCAGGGGGTTTTCTGGGAGCTTTTGGCTTCAGGAATGAAGCTTTTCCAGGATAGAGTTTATTTTAAATACATAAATAAATTATTCATATTACGAGAATAAAGTCATAAAAGTTCAGGGGTTTTCTGGGAGCTTTTGGCTTCAGGAAATGAAGCTGGAGGGCGCGGCTTCCTGTCCTGAACAGGAAGTCAGGCGGCAGTGATGACAAACGTCTGCAGCCAATCAGGAAACAGGAACAACCGGATAATCCAACAGGAGAGCGGAGGATCGGATCCCAGCGGGAACTGATCTGCAGCTTCTTCTGGCGTCACTACTGAGCTGCAGTGTTTAGGTTTCACCAGCAGAGGGAGCTCAAAGATAACTAGTCGGCCTCTGAAACAGATGAACTGAAACTAAAAACCTGAATCTCTGCGCTTTGATCGGGATGTTTCTGTGCAAAGCAGGAAAAAACTAAAAGATATAAATAAAAAAAAGTGTAATTATTATAATAAAATAAAAGCATGTAAAAATAAATTAAAACAAAACACAACTAAAGATAAAAACAGATGAAGGAAAACAAAATGAAAATATAATCATAAAAATGTAAAGAAAATAATGCCCAAAATAAATCTATTGTAGATCTGGTAAGTATGAGTCCTATCTATTCACATAGATCTATGCTTCCTAAAAGGTTTCCTCTGGTTTCTGGTTAATCAGGTGAAACTGAAGCTCCTGATCCGTCACAGATCCAGTTCAGAGCGGCGGCCCAGTCCCTGCTGGGAGGACCTGACCGAGGGGGCGCTGTTTGGAAAGTTCAGCAGTCAAACAGCAATATTTATGCTTATTAAGCGCATTTTAAGAGAAAAATAAGGAGGTCATTTTTTCCAAGTATTCATTGATTTATAAAAATATCACTTTGTTCAATAAATGAATGAATACTTGGGAAAAATAACCTTATTTTTCTCTTAAAACGCTAAATAACCATAAATATTGCTGCTTATGTTTTTCTGCCTAGCTTCCCAAACGGCGCCCCCTAGCGGCGGCCCCACAGCGTCCTACCTGGCTGGTTGGGTCTCCCAGCAGGTTGCAGATGTGAGGAACGATCTTATTCAGCGTCAGACTCTGGGAGCCGAACCTGAAACAAAGAGCAGAGCGGGAGGTGAGGCGGCGGCGGCGGCGATGGCGGTGGCGGCGCTTCTGAAACGGCTCCTCCTGCAGCCACTCACACGTTGAGGGTGGAGATGAGGCAGAGGCAGAGTCCCTCTCTGGTCCGGACGTTCTTGTGTTTGAATCCTCCCATCATGCGCTCCCACACATACTGCAGACACACAGCAGGTTTAAGCAGCGCCGCTGATCCGGCCCGGGAACCAGAACCGGGTCAGAACCTACCTGTGGGTTAGCTGACTGGTCCATGATCTTCAGCAGCAGCGCCTGGTCCTGCTCTCGGACCTGGTCCTTGGAGTCTCCCAGTCGATCCATCAGACTCGGCAGGACTGGGACCACAAGCAGAGACGGTCAGATGGTGCATTCAATGACAACTCGTAAACTGGGGTTCCAAACTACAAACGTTTAATTAATTAACGGGAAAACTTTTTTATTTATTTCTTATAATCTATATAATGTCCTTCAATTTTCTTAAATTTTATCATTTTATTTTATTTATTAATCAATATCTGGTCAATAAAATGTTTATTCTATTTCCCAAATAGTTATTTTCATTCATGTTTTTTTTTAATCACTTTTAATTATTTTCATTTCATTTTTGACCAATCATCTAATTTCATTATTCATTTAATTGAAATCAGCTTAAATGGGACCAGAACCAGAACTTTGCTCCAGATCGGTTACTTTTTATCTAATTATTACCGTAATAACTGCCTTATACGGCTGCAGTTTGCTACAGCTACTGCTGCCCTGGAGTTGACCAATCAGAGGAGACTGTGATGTCATCGGCTTTAGAAGTTCTCACCTGTTCCCACCTGCGTCCTGAACCTCTCCTGCAGCCGGTCCACCAGAGCTGACAGAACCTCCATGCCTAACAGAACCACCTGGGACAAAAACAAACCGTCATCCAGCTGGAAACCATAGACTTTATATACATGCTTAGAGGGCGGCCATCTTGGATCAGACCACAGTTCAGACAGCTGCTGGCAGAATAAATAGGACGCACCTTTGATTTTATGTTAATCACAGGAAAGGCAAGTCAGAGTTTATATTACAGGAATCTCTGACATGTTAGAACACCTTAAAAGTTATTTATTTAATGACCTTTCAGTTAGATTAATATATTTATTCAGATTAAAATGATTTAACTGAAGTCAAACTGGATGAGATAAATGCAAAGTTATATAGTTTGGAACGAAATACAAATATGATAAACACAAAGTTTTATATTATTATATCATAATATTATTTTCTTTTACAAATATTATATATTTATAAGGTATATTATTAAGGTATAATATTATTATTCAGTACTTTTAAGGATTGCTCTTTGATAATGAGTATAATGATATATAGAGAAAATTTTGTTGTAATTTACAATAGAGAATAAAGTTATTGTTTTGTTTTATTTAAATGAATTTTGTTAATTTTTATTTATTTATTTTTCTTTTTGTCAGACTTAATTTTTTGTTATTTTGTTTTTATCTAAACTTCTTCCAAAACTCTTTTCTTAATTATTTATGCATATGTGAACATTTGTTCTTTAATCAGTTAATGTGTGTCATATATAACATATATTTATTTATTCATATTATAAAATTAGTTTTGGTTTTTTTGAGTGGTTGGGATATGTAAGAGATTATTGTAATATTAACTCTGACCCTTTCCTGTGATTAAAATGAGATCTAAGGCGCCTCCTGTTCATTCTGACAGCAACTGTATCAACTTTGGTCTGATCCAAGATGGCCGCCATCCAGGCACGTCGGCCAGCGTACTATGAGCGTAATGGCTATGCTGGAAACACCCTCTTAACCGATACGACCAATAGGAGCAGAGCAGTGCCGCAAAGGACGCTGGGTAATGAGCACATAACAGCAAAAAGACATGAAAGAAACTACAAACCGAGCCGAAGGACCGACTTTAAAGCAGCAGGAACAGATAATAAAGGAGGAGGCTGCCAGTCTGTGGCCGGGAAATGGCTTTTGGATCGGAACCATGACTGAGAAAGAAGCTCACTCTGCTCTAGAACCTCTCTGAGACTCGTGGGCGTAACCTTCCTTGTCTCGGGGTGGTTCGGGAATCTCAATGAACGTATAGTGAGAGTTTCCCTGCTAACACCGAATCAACACATTCGCATCACCTGAACGATTCAGTTCGGGAACGGTGCAATTTTTGGAACAATTATCTCTGATTCACAGAGAAAACAAACGTAAAATAAAAAGACAACTTCCTTCCGGAAATGCCGGAGAAGATCCATTTCAAAATAAAAGCAGCGCATGTCATCAGTCTTTCATTTTCTCAGGGGTTGTAATTTCTTTAATTTGCTTTTATTTTCTTCAGACTATAAATAGGGTTCAGATGCAAACATTTCCATCTGAATTTTTTTGAACCAGATCAGGAGAACCTGGGAGCTGTTCCTCCATGATGACCTCCTTTCCCTGCAGCTGGACTGCAGTTAGCCTCTGTGGCCACCAGGAGGCGAACTCTGCTCCCAGCGGCATCCACTAATATATGAGTAGAGCCATGAATTGCTTGCTTCTGTGGGCGCGGACGTGATTCGGTGACGCCATCTTGGGGCGGTCGACAGCTCCGCTCAGTGTAATGTGTTCAGCAGGAGCAGAATCAATTTTAATAAACTTTTAACTTTCTAAATATTAAATTAGTTTTCACTGTTTTGTTTTTGTTTTTTGCTGAAAACAAAAAGAGTTTATTTATTTTCTTAGCGGGGTTAAGAGTCATAAAGTACTCTGATAGGATGGATGCATGTTGCAAAGCATTGCCACTTATACATTTTTATTTTTTATAACTATATACACCAAAATATTTAAACATGTATACACAAATATATATGCACATCTCTCTCTCTCTATATATATATATATATATATATATATATATATATATATATATATA
This sequence comes from Cyprinodon brontotheroides, assembly GCA_018398635.1. Taxonomy (NCBI): domain Eukaryota; kingdom Metazoa; phylum Chordata; class Actinopteri; order Cyprinodontiformes; family Cyprinodontidae; genus Cyprinodon; species Cyprinodon brontotheroides. The sequence goes on along the minus strand of JAGKQL010003929.1, from coordinate 13,119 downwards.
TATATATTTCAACTGAAATATTTCTTCTGTGATGATTATACTTTCTAAGGTCCAGAGTTTGTAGTAACCATTTTTGCTGTAATCTTTTGTTGCTGTAACGCCACAATGCATCTCCAAACTGTGGGACAATAAAGGATTTTCTCCTAGCCTCTCTATCTCTCTCTCTCTCTATATATATATATATATATATATATTTATATATATATGCTGTTTATTCAGTAATATCAAAGCTGTGATTACTACACAGTTATCCTTCGAACCGTCCGTCGATTCAAACCAGAATACGCTGCAGTGCTGAGGCTAGAGCAGCAGGTTGACCTCCCCAAGATGGCGGCTGTAATTCTAGAGCAGAGCCAGTCAAAGCGGGTCTAGTCTTTTGTCTATGGTGGCATCTGTCCCTCTCTCTCCTCTCAGAGCAGCTGACTTCCTGTCAGGCTGTAAATCGGTCACAGAGGGAAGGAAACTGGGCTGATGGGGAAGTTAATCAGGCTCAGCCGCCTGGGAGGAGCTCCGTCCTCCTTCCAGGCGACTGATCCGTCTACCAGAGGACGGATCTGTCCCACAGCTCAGAACTAGAGGAGGTTCTGAAGCTGCTGGTTCAGTGGGAATAAAGACGACCATCAGAAGTTCTTCCTCCCCCTGAAGATCCAGCTTTGATCCTGAACTGGAAGCTTTAACGTTCCTCCAGCTGCAGAGAAATGATCTAGATCCACTGTCAGAGCAGGAGACACCTAACCATGGACCTGTAGCGTCCACAGCCAGTGGACAGAGACAGCAGCCAGAGACAGCAGCCAGTGGACAGAGACAGCAGCCAGTGGACAGAGACAGCAGCCAGTGGACAGAGACTGAGGTCCAAAGACAGCAGACAGTGGACAGAGACAGCAGCCAGAGACAGAGACAGCAGCCAGTGGACAGAGACAGCAGCCAGTGGAGCCAGGGACAGAAGGTCTCTGCTGGAGGACAGCTGGCTGCTGGGCATCATGGGACGTGTAGTTCTAACACAGAGAAATCACACTGACTCCTGGACACAGAACTACAACACAAGGAATGAATGGATGAATGGATGAATGTTGGATGAATGGATGCATATGATGGATGAATGGATGAATGGATGATGAATGAATGGATGATGGATGATGGATGAATGGATGATGGATGAATGCATGATGGATGAATGGATGATGATGATGGATGAATGGATGATGGATGGATGGATGGATGGATGGATGGATGGATGATGGATGAATGGATGATGGATGAATGAATGGATGGATGAATGATGGATGGATGAATATGATGAATGGATGACACATGATGGATGAATGGATGGATGAATGGATGAATGAATGGAAGATGGATGAATGCATGATGGATGAATGGATGAATGTTGATGAATGGATCTGATGATGGATGAATGGATGAATGGTGGATGGATGGATGAATGAATGGATCGATGATGGATGATGGATGGATGAATGATGGATGAATGGATGGATGAATGGATGGATGGATGATGATGAATGGATGAATGGATGAATGGACGGATGGATGATGGATGGATGGATGGATGGATGGATGGATGGATGGATGGGATGGATGGATGGATGGATGGATGGATGGATGATGGATGGATGCATGATGGATGAATGGATGGATGGTTGGATGAATGGATGGATGGATGGATGGATGGATGGATGGATGGAAGATGGATGAATGGAATGGATGCATGGATGGATGAATGATGGATGATGGATGAATGGATGGATGAATGGATGCATACATGATGGATGAATGGATGGATGATGATGGATGGATGGATGCATGGATGGATGGATGGATGAATGGATGAATGGGATGGGATGGATGATGGATGAATGGATGGATTGATGCAGTGGATGGATGGATGGATGAATGGATGATGGATGAATGCATGATGGATGAATGGATGATAAATGGATGAATGAATGGATGCATGAATGGATGGATGAATGGATGAATGATGGATGAATGGATGCATGGATGGATGAATGGATGGATGATGGATGAATGGATGCATATGATGGATGAATGGATGAATGAATGATGGATGGATGCATGCATGATGGATGAATGGATGAATGTTGATGAATGGATGAATGATGCATGAATGGATGCATGCATGGTGGATAAATGGATGAAATGAATGAATGGATAAATGCATGCAAGATGAATGAATGGATAAATGGATGAATGAATGGAAGACACGGATGAATGCATGATGGATGAATGGATGCATGCATGGATGCATACATGGTGGATAAAATGGATGAATGAATGGAAGAATGGATGAATGCATGATGATGAATGGATGAATGTTGGATGAATGGATGAATGAATGAAAGATGGATGAATGCATGATGGATGAATGCATGAATGGTGGATGAATGGATGCATACATGATGGATGAATGGATGAATGATGGATGAATGGATGCATGCATGATGGATGAATGGATGATGGATGAATGGATGAATGATGGATGAATGGATGAATGAATGCAAGATGGATGAATGCATGATGGACAAAATTAGATGAAATGAAACGGAAGAATGGGATGCATGCATGATGGATGAATGGTGGATAAATGGATGAATGAATGGAAGATGAATGAATGCAAGATGGATGAATGCATGAATGGTGAATGAATGATGCATACGTGATGGATGAATGATGAATAGATGGATGGGATGAATGCATACATGATGGATTTAAAGGGATGAATGCATGGATGAATGCAGTGCATGCATGATGGATGAATGGATGATGAATGAATGGATGAATGGTGGATGAATGAATGCAAGCATGATGGATGAATGCATGATGGATGAATGGGATGAAGGTGGATGAATGGATGCATGCATGATGGATGAATGGATGGATAAGTTATGAATGAATGAATGTTGATGAATGAAATGCAAGCATGGATGAATGGGATGAATGGATAAATGAATGAATGAATGGAAGGATGAATGAATGCATGATGGATGAATGGATGCATACATGATGGATGAATGGATGAAACATGATGGATGAATGGATGAATGATGGATGAATGGATGAATGAATGGAAGATGGATGAATGCATTTAAATTGGTGAATGAATGAATGAATGCAAGATGGATGAATGCATGATGGATGAATGGATGAATGGTGAATGAATGCATTTTACAAGTTGATGAATGGATGACAAGACATGAATGGACAGAATGATGAACGGGATGAACGATTGGATGAATGGATGAATGAAAGGGATAAATGATGAATGAATGGAAGAATGGATGAATGTTGGATGAATGGATGAATGATGGATGTACTATGAAAGCATGGATGGATGGATGTGATGAATGGATGGATGATGGATGGAAGATTGATGAATGAATGGAAGATGGATGGGATGTGTAGATGGATGGATGGATGGATGGATGGGTGGATGGAAATGGGATGATGGATGATTATGGATGAATGCAGGATGAATGTATGGGATGGATGGATGGATGCCACATGATGGAAGAATTGATGTATGGATGGATGATGGATGGATGGATGACGCAGGATGATGGATGGATGAATGGATGGATGATGATGAATGGATGAATGGATGAATGATGGATGGATGGATGATGGATGGATGGATGGATGATGGATGATGGATGTATGGATGGATGGATGAAAGGATGGATGGATGTATGGATGAATGGATGCATGATGGATGGATGGATGGATGCATGATGGATGGATGGATGGATGATGAATGGATGTATTGACGTATGATGCTGTGGATGATGGATGGATGAATGAACCAGTTTGACCCGATGATGGATTGAAAGCTGGATGGAGTTGATGGATGGATGGAGCCGGATGGATGTCCACCATGTCCAGCAGGTGATGGATGGTCCAGTCCAGACGGGCTCCTGGATGAGGATAGCTGGATGGATGGATGACCCATGGATGGCCCATGTCCTGGATGCAGAATGAGCTCAAGTGGATGGATGATACTCACCTGTATCATGGATGGATGGGATGCTAATGGATGGATGGAATCTGGGATGGATGGGTGGATTGATGGATGGTGGATGCAGAGGATGGATGCATGGATGGGTGGATGATGGATGGTGGATGGATGTGAGCTAGTTAGTGGATGGATGGTATGGATGGATGGGACCTGATGATGGATGTAGCATGATGGATGGAGGATGGATGGGATGTAGGGGTGGACATGGATGTTATGATGGACCCTGGATCCAGATGGATGGATGGATGGATGGATGGATGGATGGATGGATGGATGGATGGGCGGATGTTAACCATGGATGGATGGATGGATGGATGGATGGATGATGGATGCGATGTATGGATGGATGGATGAGTGGATGGATGGCGCATGGATGGATGCTGGATGGATGGATGGAGGGATGGATGGATGGATGGGATGGATGGATTGATGGATGCGATGGGAAGGCTGATGGATGGATGGATGATGGGCGGATGGAGGATGGATGCATGTATGGAGGCCTGGATGGATGATGGATGGATGGATGGATGGATGGATGGATGGATGGATGGATGGATGGATGGATGGATGGATGGATGGATGGATGGATGGATGATGGATGGATGGATGTATGGTAGTTCCTGTGGCCAGTTTATTAACAGTGATACTCTGTTTATCCTTCCACTCAACTTTAGCTTCACATCGCCGCATTAGATAAAAATACAGACTCCAGGATTTATCCAGATATACCTGTCAGAATATCCCATTGTACCCTCAACCACCTTGAAAACATTACACTCTAAATGACCATCAGTCCTTTTATAGTTATCTGAGGAAATGGGAGTTTAATGTAGCTGCAAATCAAGAATCTCCGCAAATATTATTTTGAACATTATTTCAATTTAATATGAGAAAAAATAAATTAGTCAGAATTCTAACATTAAATTTGTATTAATGTGTCAGGATAATTCTCAGGAAAAAGCCAGAGAAAAAATCATAATTTATTGAGATCTAAAGTCAGAATTCTAATAGGAAACACCTAAAGTCAAATCAGCATTCCTGAACTCCTTCTTCCCTTATTAAGGTGATGAAGGTGATATGTATTTAAACTCAGCAGTTACTCTTGGCTTGCATTTTTTCAGTGGCCCTGTCGCCTCTATTCCATACACCTCTGCCACTCTGTTAAAATGAGCGTCAGTGACCTCTCACAATCCCAGCCTCCCTGGGGATGGTAATAATATAGGAGATAGGAGATGATTTTCAGACAGGGCAGTCCTGTTCGCAGAGCTTATATCTGTTTCAGCGTGTGTGAAACAGGGTGTGGCAGGGTTTTACCACGACCTTGCTCGCTTTTTTAACTTCCCTTTATATAGGGATGAAACGGCGGGCGACTTTCTTTTTATTTTAAAGGGAATGTTTTCATCAAAGCCGTCGTCCGGTGTGATGCAGTTCTTGTCAAACACCTGGAAGGTTCATCATTCCGGAGATCACATCTGTTCAGTACACTTTTTGCGCCACATATATATCACCTTTAAAACAAAAGCTCCTGCCAATACATTCAGGTTTTTTCACTAATACATAAGGAAAGCTATTAATAGGCCGGTTAAGAAATAACTAGTATCAAAACGATGATCTAGCTGCATAAAAATCACAAGAAAAAAAATATACAGGTGCTGGTCATAAAATTAGAATATCAAGAAAAAGTAGATTGATTTCAGTAATTCCATTTAAAAAGTGAAACTTGTATATTATATTCATACATTACATACAAACTCATATATTTCAGATGTTTATTTTGTTTAATTTTGATGATTACAAATGACAACAAATGAAAATCTCAAATTCATCATATCAGAAAATTAGAATATTGTGAAAAGGTTCAAAATTGATGGCCCCTGGTGCCACACTCTAATCAGCTAATTAACTCAAACCACCTGCAAAAGCCTTTAAATGGTCTTTCAGTCTAGTTCTATAGGCTACACAATCATGGGGAAGACTGCTGACTTGACAGTTGTCCAAAAGACGACCATCGACACCTTGCACAAGGAGGGCAAGACACAAAAGGTCATCGCTAAAGAGGCTGGCTGTTCACAGAGCTCAGTGTCCAAGCACATTAATAGAGAGGCGAAGGGAAGGAAAAGATGTGGTCGAAAAAAGTGTACAAGCAAGAGAGATAACCGCACCCTGGAGAGGATTGTGAAACAAAACCCATTCAAAAATGTGGGGGAGATTCACAAAGAGTGGACTGCAGCTGGAGTGAGTGCTTCAAGAACCACCACACACAGACGTATGAAAGACATGGGTTTCTGCTGTCGCATTCCTTGTGTCAAGCCACTCTTGAACCACAGACAGCGTCAGAAGCGTCTTGCCTGGGCTAAAGAGAAACAGGACTGGACTGCTGGTGAGTGGTCCAAAGTCATGTTCTCTGATGAAAGTAAATTTTGCATTTCCTTTGGAAATCAAGGTCCCAGAGTCTGGAGGAAAAGAAGAGAGGCACTTCATCCACGTTGCTTGAAGTCCAGTGTAAAGTTTCCACAGTCAGTGATGGTTTGGGGTGCCATGTCATCTGCTGGTGTTGGTCCATTGTGTTTTCTGAGGTCCAGGGTCAACGCAGCCACATACCAGGAAGTTTTAGAGCACTTCATGCTTCCTGCAGCTGACCAACTTTTTGGAGATGCAGATTTCATTTTCCAACAGGACTTGGCACCTGCACACAGTGCCAAAGCTACCAGTACCTGGTTGAAGGACCATGGTATCCCTGTTCTTAATTGGCCAGCAAACTCTCCTGACCTTAACCCCATAGAAAATCTATGGGGTATTGTGAAGAAGAAGATGCAATACACCAGACCCAACAATTCAGAAGAGCTAAAAGCCACTATTAGAGCAACCTGGGCTATCATAACACCTGAGCAGTGCCACAGACTGATCGACTCCATGCCACGCCGCATTGCTGCAGTAATACAGGCCAAAGGAGGCCCAACTAAATACTGAGTGCTGTACATGCTCATACTTTTCATGTTCATACTTTTCAGTTGGCCAACATTTCTATAAATCCTTTGTTTTTATTGGTCTTCAGTAATATTCTAATTTTCTGATATGATGAATTTGAGATTTTCATTTGTTGTCATTTGTAATCATCAAAATTAAACAAAATAAACATCTGAAATATATGAGTTTGTATGTAATGTATGAATATAATATACAAGTTTCACTTTTTAAATGGAATTACTGAAATCAATCTACTTTTTCATGATATTCTAATTTTATGACCAGCACCTGTAGTTGTTTGTTGAATTATTTAATATGTTCAACACTAACCTAAATATGTGTAATATTTTTATTATACCCCTTAAGCCTGTGAGGCCCGGCGCAGACCCAGCTTACCGGGCCCATCTGACCCCTGCTCATGTTTATCTATTTATAGAAATGGCCAAAGCACAGTCACATGGTGTTTCATCCACACGCTTTTCAAAATGATGGGGCTTTTAAAATTTTAAAAACATGTTTAAAAATATTTTTTCATAAGCAAGTCATGAGAACAATCTTTGCAGAATTATGAGAAACAAAAAGTCAGAATGCTTATAAAAAAAAGGCAGAATTAGATTAAAGTCCAGAATTCTGAGATTAAAGTCAGGATTCTGACTTTAATTCCCATATTAAAGGAAATAATATATTTTAAAAAAATGTTAAATGTTCCATATATTATGGAAACCCAGAAATGGGTTTCCATATCTTATAGACAAAGCTAAGCTTTAAAGAAAAAGCCTGGCGGCCTGGTGCCGATGCACCCACGCCCCTGAAGGATGCGGAGGGGAAAAAAGAAGCTTTGGCGCAGATTCACATTAGTTTTGGCGGTGATCTGCAAAAGCTTTATTTTCTGAGAGATCTTCCCAGTCAGTTTTGGCGATATCTCGCAGTATTGCGGGATCTCACAAAAGTTTATTTTTTGCGAGATCTTGCAAAAGTTTATTTTTGTGAGATCCCGCAATAGTTTTGCGAGATCTCGCAAAAGTATTACGGGATCTTGCAAAAGTATTGTGGGATCTCATAAAAGTTTATTTTTTGCGAGATCTCGCAAAAGTTTTGCGGAATCTCACAAAAGTTTATTTTTCCCCTCCATGCCCCTTTAGGGGCTCCGTAGAAACCTGCTCATGCTTATCCATTTACAGAAACGACCAAAGCACAGTCACATGGTGTTTCATCCACACACCTTTCAAAATGGGGCTTTAAAATTTCTAAAAAAAATGTTTCAAAATTATTTTTTCCAAGTGCTTTTTGTTTTATAGCTGCGTAAACAAATAAAATGTGCTTTAAAATCCCACCTGACATGTGACTCTGCAGGAGTAATCCAACAGCAGGTATTGATCTTTAGCCCCGCCCCCTAACGGCCGCCATCATTGGAAACTAGAGGCTTAGACCTTTCCAAGGAGGGGTCAGAGGTCATTGTGCGACCATTCAGACCATTTTTCCCATAATTTTGCCACTTTTGGCATTGCGCTGAAATCCCATCTCCTCCTATCACTCTACTCACTAAAACCTTTATGGAACAAACATCCATAAACTGATTCAGTCCAGATTAGCTTGAGTTGTAGTCCAGATGTGGATCTATAAAGTCTGAGGTTCATCCAGAGATTCAAATGAGCTTCCATGGTTTTTATTTTGGAAAATTTGCTATTTTGTTTTCATTTTTTCTTTGTTTAATCACCTATAAATCCGACGGGGTGACATTTAAATAGTGATTCCACCTGGAAAATATTCCTTCATGACTTTCTGTCAAACAAATAAAAACAATTCTATTTCCAATTTATAGTTTGGGAGCTGAAATTGCTTTAATTTCTGTAATTCCAGGTGGAAATTGCTCCTAAGACCCTCTGGGCTTAAAGGGTTAAGTGATTATTTTAAAAACCTGGAACGTATAAATAGATATACTATTCTTTGGCCACTAGATGGAGCTGTTTCACTCCTTAAAAAAGGAGTTTGTTTTGTTTTTTTCACCATTATTTTGATATTTTTTGCAGATAAAAAAGGTAATAAAAAGCATAGAGTAAGAAAAAATTATTTAAACTTCAAACTGTAGTGATTCCTCTATTATCAAATGAAGCCGGACTGACCCGCTCCGGGTGACCAGGCACTGCCGGAGGCCCAGTTTACGGAAGATGTCCACCACCGTCTCCATGGGGGTGTGGTCGGTGACGGTGAAGGGGCTCAGGTTGAGGATGCGCCGCAGCTTCAGCGGCTGAGGGTTGCTGGCCGGCAGCTGCGGTGCGTCCTCGGTGAAGTACACCACGGAGCTGCTCACCACGCCGTCCTGCTTCTGTCGCGCGTTTTCTAAAAACAGATATCATGATTTCCACCTGAAGGAAAACACAGATCCGTGCCGGTCATGCTAAGAGACGTACTGATGGCGAGGGTGAGGTCTCTGCGTTGAACGAAGCCGATCAGCCTCTCCGACTCCCGGGACACGACCACCGGGAAGCCGTTGTAGTCCGTGTCTTTGATGAGCGTCTCCACATCCTCCACGGTGGTGCTGTCCTGCGTGAGGACGGCCAGGGGGGGGGTCGTTCCGGCGGGGCCGCATCACGTCGGTGGCCAGGGTGCGGTGCGTGAACTCGTCCCTTACGTCCAGGTAGGGGTAGCCGTTAAGCTGGATGTGAGACTCGTAGATGCCCTCCTTCCCAAAGGCGTCAGCCACCCACTTACTGGTGACAGCGGCGGCCATGAGAGGGACGATGTACTCCAACCCGCCCGTGAGCTCGAACATGATGACGACCAGGGAGACGGTCATCCTGGTGACCCCACCTGAACAGATGCAACAGAGGTAAGACGCGGACGAGACGTAGAGCCTCTCAGAGTGTCTCTAGTGTTTGTTGACTCACCCAGACAGGCAGCAGCGCCCACCATGGCGTACAGCCCCGGCGTGACGCAGTCTGCGCCAGGCCGACACCAGTTCTTGAAGATAATCCAGTCATGGTGGTGGTACGCCATCTGCTCCACGGCGATACCAACGATGCGCCCAGCGATGGCTCCCACAGCCATGCTGGGGATGAAGAGTCCGGATGGGATCTGGGAAGGATGGGAGAGGCTGGGTGGGTTATCGGCTAAATGACTGAAAGGACACCTGAGGACCGGAGCGGAGCAAACCTTCATGCCAAAGGTGAAGATGGTGATGACGATCTTGAAGATGAGGGCGAGGGTGAGCTGCCACATGGCGTTGTAGACCCCAGGCCCGGCCGGGCGGTCTGGAATGTCGTCCACCGGCCGACTCATGTTGGGATTGCTGATGTAGTCGCAGAGCTGGGAGGACTCCAGAGCGCCGCAGTCGTTGAAGAGCTCCGAGATGAGCTCGCTGGTGCTGCGCCGGGTGTACGGGTTCGGGTACGCCAGCAGGGCGGTGATTCCCGTCACGGCGATCACCTCCAGGACGGGGTACTTCCCCAGCTGGGTGGTCTTCCTGCAGCGGCACCAGGCGATGTTGGCGCGGATGAACAGCGTCCCCCAGAGGCCGCCGAACACCCCCAGCAGGATGAAGGGGACCAGCTCGGCCATGTACCAGGGGGTGTGGTACTCCACATAGAACAGCACCAGGCGGCTGTTTCCAAACGGGTTGATGGAGCGCAGCGTGAAGGCGGCGACCAGAGCGGCAAAGAAGGAACGCCACAGGGTCTTCAGAGGGAAGTAATAACTCACCTGCAGGAGAGAAGCAAAGGGTTTAGACCCGGGGAGGGCAATTCAGTTCCTGAGGGTCGGTACCCTGCAACTTTTAGATGTGCCTTTGGTTCGACACACCTAAATCAAGTAATTCGATGATTGAGAGAACTGACTGCACGCTGAGGAGGTAACCGTTTGATTCGGTGTGTTGGACCGAGGATGGATCTAAAAGTTGCAGGACTTGGAATTTCCCACCCCTGGTTTAGACAGAGAACAAAGTGAGATCTGGAGAAAACAGATCCTAACCAACCTCTTCCAGGCTGAACAGAACGCCTCCAATCGGGGCTCCAAAGGCCACCGAGACACCGGCCGCCGCCGCCGCTGACAACACCTGCAGGGTGACGACACGAGAAATGAGAAACTGACTTTACCGCACAGGAGACCAGGACTTTATATCATTATTTTATTAATAACTGTAGGGTTTATTTCATTTTCTCTCTGCTGAAGAGATTCAGTTCGGTTGTTTATGTAGAGATTTTTATGTCTCCTCGTCATGCTGCCAGTTACACCCATATCCCCACACCGTGGGACCATAAAACCCTTTCTTATCTTATCTTATCATCTTCAACAACAACAGACGTTATTTTATTTCAGTTCGTTTATGCTGTAGATTCTCACAGAGGACCTTAGAACCGCGACTGGAAGTCGAGGTTTTTGCCAGACAGCAATACAGGTTTATACGTCTGATGACATCTGAATGAAAACAGAGACCTTCTTCTAACATATAAAACCTGAAATTACCAAATTTCCTTCTGATATCAGGGAACGGATGGTTCCTTATGTTCCTAAGAGAAAAGTTCTGTCTACTTTTAAAGGAATAGTACACCCAAAACATAGATTAGCCTTCATTTTCTACTCACCTACATGCTGAATAGTACCCTCTGGAGTACTTTTTGATATCTCAAATACATCTGGAGATCTGGGAGGCTTCTTGCTGTCTGCTGACATTCCAAATAATGGAGGTCTATGAAGCCCGTGCCCGAAAGGTCCATAAAAGAATCCACAAAAAGCGTGTCCAACTTATTTACTCCATACCTATGCTGGAGTCAATGTATTCCAAATGTACTGAGTGGGTAGCGTCAAAAAGGAGTACTGAAAACGAAGTCTTTTAGAATGTTTTTAGAGCATAACAAGTAGTGTATAGGATTTCCTAAAGCGGCGTTCACGGCGTCTACCGGAAACCAGCTGCAGACCAAACAGAGATGTTTCCCGTTTCTTTGCACAGGTAAAATAAGAAATGCGCTGTTTACCTTCTTCTACGAAAGAAAAATGTCTGATTATTGGCAGAGCAGACGCTGAATGCCCGACTGAATATAACGCACTTTCATCTGTGTTTGGTCTGCGCTGGGTTTCCCGTGAGACTGAGCAGCGCTGCAGGAAATCCCAGCACACCACCTGTTTATGCTCTAAAAACATTCTAAATGACTTTGTTTAGAGTAAATTACGGATGCGCTACCCACTCAGGACACTGGGAATACATTGGGCGAGCTGCGGTATGGAGATATTGGACATCGCTTGTGGTGACTTTTGGACCTTTCTGCCTCGGGGAAGCCATAGACCTCCATTATTTGAATGTCGGCAGACAACAAGAAGCCTCCCAGATCTCCAGATGCATTTGAGATATCAAAAAAAGTACTCCCAGGGTGTTGTTCAGCATGGGGGTGAGTAGAAAATGAAGGCTAATACATGTTTGGGTGTACTATTCCTTTAAGTAAGCTTAATAGTTTCCTTTTTGATAAAGCTTCTAGTTAGAGTGGCTCAGGTTATCCTGATCTATCTCTATAGTTCATGTTGCTCTATAGGCTTGAGACTGTTGGAGGACATAGGGACCCCTTTTTCATCATTCTGCTTCATTCTATCTCTCTATAGTTGCTGGTGAAGGCTTCAGGTCATAGATGCGTTCCAAAAAGTAAATAAAAAAACAACAATCCACGGACTTTGTTTCCAAGTTTTAGAAAGGCGTTTGCTTCCCATCAGGAAGCTTTTGGAGTTAAGGAAGCTCTAACGACCTCCCTTTCAGAGACATTGACAGGTATCCTGTATTACAGGCTAAAAAGAAGCCAAGCGACCCCATTCCTAGGGGGCTGGGTCCAGTTCAGTTTGCATGTTTTAATCCAAAACAAAGAGTTTTGTTGTTGGTCCAACCCTATAAGTCTAGAACTCAGCGATATTCCTAAATTTTGAATTGAAAAGCTTCCTGGATGGGAAGAGAAAGCGTCTTTAAACTTGGAAACAAGAGTCAGTGGTCTGTTTTTTTGTTTGCTTTTTTGGAATATCTGTATAATTATGCTGCTATAGGCTTAGACTGCCGGAGGACATAGGGACCCCTTTTCATCGTTCTGCTCTCTCTGCTTTTTCTCATAGTAGCTTCATCTGGTCTG
>JAGKQL010003928.1:0-16701 GCA_018398635.1 Cyprinodon brontotheroides | reverse complement strand
TCTATTCTATTCTATTCTATTCTATTCTATTCTATTCTATTCTATTCTATTCTATTCTATTCTATTCTATTCTATTCTAATCTGCTTTAAAGTCATGCCAATAGATTTTCAAAGTAGAAAAGACACAATAATACCAAGTTTGAAAACATTGTGCTAAATGTTCTGCCTGTCCAGAGTGTGTTTGTCATGTGTTGAGCTGCAGACATTGTGCCACTGTGTGTCCATCAGGGCCAGACACCCTGCTTCCTCCTCTCTAATAACCCAGAGATGGTGATCAGCTGTCTGTGTCACTTTGTGCTGGGTGCAGCAGACAGTTCACCCGCTGAAATCATCCATCTGAGGCAGGGATGGAGGAGATGGTTTCATAAAGCAGTGACGGGGTGTCTGGGCTGTTGTTAAGCAGTGTTGTTTCTGTAAGTTACATGACTTGTATTGAGCTGGAGAAATAATTGCAAAGCTGCAGAAATCACGCAGCAGGCCAGAGTAAAGATAAAATAACAGCCTGGAAAAAGAGAAAGATGCCAGCGAGAAACACATTCCTCTTTATTTTAAAGTGAAAAAATTGGAATTTATGAAGAGTTTCAGTTGTGAATCTAAGAAGATCCTGTTGAGGAGAGGGAGCTGATCAACAAGTGGCAGAGGACAGAGTTAGAGCGCCCCCTACAGAGCAGGAAGGGAGCACACATGCACAAAGACACTATAGTTGATATGGACATTTTTTAATGAGGATTTGCTTATTCTTGTTAAAGCCAAATATATGTAAACATAAAACACAGAAATGTATAGTAGTGATAGCTTTATTGTTTCCAAACCAAAATTTGGATAAAATGTTCCCTCTTTGAAAAACTGATAGTAACCTCTATTGTTATTTGGAATGGATAAATGTAAACTCTGATTGGTTGGTATAAATTTTCATTCTTACTTTTAGAATATACCTCATTTGATTTCTGTATATTGAATGTGCCTCGGTACAAATATGCCACATAAAAGGAAAACATTTCCTTTTATGTGGTTGGTTTCCTCTGTTTACAATGAAGCAACAAGGAGATAATAAAAAAATACAAAATTAATCAAACATTTTAGATTTATTGTGTACATATGAAATAACAAGAATCCTAATAATAATAATGAACAAAAGCAAGGATGAGTTTTTGCAGCTAACCCTGAAATTATTTACACCCTCTGGCAAATTAAAATTCAACATTATTTTTATTTGAGTGAGACATTTGTTTCTGAGCGAATGATGAGTAAACACACCCAGGCTATGACTTAAGCTGCAACATTATATATATATATTTTATCAATATAGAGGATATTTCTCCTTTTTTGTATTTCATGCTTGCAGGTTCTTAACTTAGAGATCTTTTAGGAAGAATTTTAATTCAGAATATATTTGGGATCCGATTATTAGAGTTACCTCTCTGATCCAGGCAGGGAAACTGTTTTGAGGTGTATATTTTAATTTAATTTTGTATCAGTGCTGTTAATTTGTAAAGGGAAATTTCAAAATAAGTCAGCCGATTTGAAAAATTTAATAAATATCCAGACAAGTGAGCGCCAAAGAGATTCGTCTTATTCACCATATAAGCCTTATTTGCGCATTTCGTCCTTGAGCAGCCTTCTGGACACTTTCTCTGGGCTTTACCAATCAGATCGCTTGGATTTGTGCGTACTGATCTGCTGAGACCAATCCTAAACAGGGGGAATATCGTCACTTACTCCCTCCAATAGACTCGGACATCATCCCCTGGTCTAAACTAATGCACAGACAAATCCCCCCCACCCCCACAGGAGGGGTGGGGGTGAATAATCAGGCTGCTATTCTCAGTAACAACAGCCTGGATTCAGTCATTTACACCTAGAGCCTCAGATGTTTGCTTGTGGATTATGGAATAGCTACCATTGAATGCTGTGACTTTATGAAATCATGTCAAATAGTAATATTGATGGCATTTAAAATCCCATTAGGAGGATATAACAAAGAAAAAAACCCCTGACCCTAAAACGCTTCCGAAAAAGTGATTATTTCTATTTGAATAAATAAAAAAAAATAGCTGGAAAGCAGCTTCTGTGAAAGGTAAAGTGGGGAGGATGTGTGAGGTAACAAATATTAGAGCTTCATATTATATGGTATAGAGCCTGTTGTAGCAGCAGTTGGCTTGTTTGTTTGTGTTTCCAGCGTACAGTGGAGTCACCAGGAGGCCAGCAGTATCTGCGAGGCTCTTCTGTCACAACACATCCCATCTTCCTTCTCGAACACACTCCATCTTTCCTCCCCCCCCTCTAAATTCAAACATCCTTCTCTCTGAGTTTTCAAAAATCAAACCTGTAATCACTGAGATATACAATCAAAAATAGCCCTGTGGACGTGCATTTGTCTCTTAAAGTCTCTTATTCCCCTTCCTGTTGAACAGCACCAGCCGAGGGCTCCGTCTTCAGCGAAAGGTCACGGCCTCGCTGACCTCTCGTTGACCCTGACCTGAGCGCAGAGAGCCTCTCTGTCAGCTGCAGCTGTGGTGCTGCTAAAAGCCGGGATAATCCAATCACACAGTTATTAGAGCTGAGTAGGCCGCGGCCTCGAACAGGTGAGTGTGATTTTCTCTGCCTCCTAATCTTCCTTCCTGACTCAAATTTTGCTAATTTCACACACTGGATGCGAAAACCCAGACCATAATCACACCCGCCTCCTTTAGCCCCTATTCACACTCCCTCATTGCTTCCAAAAAAAAAAAAAAAAAAAAATCATATCAGTGGTGATGAAATCCAATGATCTGTCACCTCAGCCTTATTTGCTGGGAGTATTAAACAAACTGATGCTGCAGCGGCGTCACTTTCTCTCAGCTTCATTAGGGAGCTGTTTGTTTTATAAGCAGAGTCAGATGAGTTCATGCAGCTGATGGAGTGTGTGTGTGTGTGTGTGTGTGTGTGTGTGTGTGTGTGTGTGTGTGTGGGGGGGGTTGCTGGGATTTAGATTTTTTACTTAAGAGGTATGCAAAGTGCTAGATCGTGATATTAGGAAGTGAGGTATACAGGAATGTAGGAAAACTTACGTACAATTATTAAGAAGCTTTAGTGAGATCATTTCTTTTAATTGACCTGTTTTGTTGCCTCTTGCTCTTTGCCAGAGCAACGTCTACCTGATAAAATATTGAGCCACTCGGTTTGAGCCGCCCTGCTTTAACCTACATGTGAAAGCCTGGCAGCTTTGTTAAACATGTTTACAGCATAGAGTTGATTCTTGCTCTGCTCACCTCACACCCTCCCCTGTCCTGTGACATTTTCTATTTATTCTATTTGATTTCAGTTTGGCTTCCTCTGTACCAATCTGGAAAAATGTAATCTTTTATTATTTTTTTTCTTCGCTTCTTTGACGTTTTTATTTTTTTTTTTGCAAATTAAAGCAGTCTGTGTCTCTGTAGCCCTTTTTGTACCAAATCAATTTTCTGACATCTTTTTTGGGCAGGAAAGGATAACTTTAAAAAAAAATAAAATAAAAATCAATAGTTCTGGCAGTTTGTGACAATCCCACACACGGATAATACCCAAGAAAACTCAGATGGGGAAATAATCATTTTTGTATTATCATTTTAATACATAAAAGGAGAGACTTCAATCAATTGTACTGACGGATTGAATTTAAAAATGAAATGAATTCATATTTTCATCTAGGATGAAAACCGAAATAAATAATGACATTCTTGAAACAAATTTGAAAACATTTATGTTATTTATGTTATTTATGAATTAATGTGGATTAATGAGATTAATGTATATATATATATATATATATATATATATATATATATATGTGTATAAACTTTTGCTAATGTTTTGTTAACTCGTAAAAGAAACAAAAATCACTCTTTTAAAAAAATGTGCAGTTGAAGGAAACATGTTTTTTTTATTGTATTTTCTAAAGGGAGCACATCATATTTATAAGACATAATTTAAGAAAAGGATCGTTTTCATTTTCAGAGGACACAGATAGAGCTTAGAATGAAGGAGCCTCAGGGTTAAGGCTTATGTTTTGACGTTTGTTGCTTCCCAAAAACATTTATTGCTTAAAAGTGGATGCAGCTTAGATTCAGAAGTTTTCTTCATTGAACCATGAAGTTTCTCTCATAATGTGTATAGAACACGCACCTTCTGAAAACATAGCAACTGAATTCAAAAGTGATATAACCTCTGAAAAAAATGTGCAATTTATTCATATTAAAAAAAAAAAACGGGCAGTTAAGGATGAACTCAGATCTTTGAGAGTGGATGGCCTCTTAACCATCACACTAATCTTTAGGCGACTCAAATTTTAGAGTCAAATAAATAAAAAAATAAAAAATCTCTTTTATTTCCAGTCAGTAGAAACATGATGGTACATTCAAAGATTGAAATTCAAATCTAATACTGCCAGGGGTGTGAATAATTTTGAGTTCATGTCGCGGTCATGAGTTTCTAACTAGCACAGTGTTTTACATAACATTTTACCGTCTTAATACTTAACCCACATTATATATTTTTTGATTGAATCAGCTTGTGTAAAGATGAGACATCACAATCAGTCAAAGTAAAAAAATAAAAAAAATACAAAAAAAAAATACAAAGGGCAGCTGAGGATTTACCAGAACTCATTCTGTAAATGTTCCCCTTACAAATCACGAAAGATGCAAGCTCCACAGCAAAACACGGGATCTTTTTTCTCTTCTAAGAGGTCAGATTATTTCGTTTTGTGTAAACATCACATGGCATCAAATAAAAGTTGAGCGCACATACACTATTTATATCCCTCAATAGGAAACAGCAGAGCGAACGTTAGGGCCACAGTTCAGAGGCAGATTAGTGGATTGCACGTGTTTCATGTCCTCAAATGACCGAGAATTTGAACTTTTGACATCGCCTTTTAAACCCTTTTTTTCTTTTATTAACTCTGACATTGTCAGAGTAAAAAAAAAAAAAAATGTTATGCTGAAATGTATCTATGGTGATGTCCAAATCTAAAATGAAATTAAATGCCAGTTGTGATTGATGTCAAACACAGATAGATGGACAGGTACGGTTCTTCAGAGAAACAGTCGGTTCATTTTCTAACTGCATTGTTGTGTTAGCTGTGTGTTGGTTCAACTTCTAGTCTGAAGACACATGCTCAACCTTTCACTGCCCTCAACTGTACTGTGCTCAGTCATCAGTGTGTAGCAGCACATGTAGGCTGCGGCTCATAGCTGAAAGCACGTTAGGTATTTCATGCTGCGTGACTTCTGGGAGGCTCCGAACGATGTTCATCCACACGGTCGAATAAAAGAAAAGGAACTGGAGATGGTGACGGATTCAGTACAAGTGTGAAGAAAACTTCACTTTGTAATACCTTGAAGAAGTATTTTCCAAATTCGTCCACACCACATTAACATATTTCAGTACTTTAATACGTGCTTATTGGGAGTTTTGTGTGAGATAAGTACATTAGAATTGCAAAGTGGAACAGTTTTTATTAAGAATAAAAACATTAACAATATGCTGTGCTTTTGTATTCTGTTCCCCTTTAACAATACTTTAACATTCTTAACTAAATTTAGCCCTGGACATCAACTCTGTCAGTCCAATTGTACCTTTGATTTACACCATTTTCCTGTATCTATAAACAAGAAAAAGAGCCAACAGGAGGTGAGAAATTGATTATTAAGGAATATAAACCTGCACATTCAGGTCAAGGTAAAGAAGCATACAGCAAGAGATGCATGGTCAGGGATGAAGAGTGTCACAGACAGAAGTCTGGACGGAAGCAATGAACAGCACACATTCTTCAATAGATTCAGCTAAGGAAAAAGCTCAGCAGCTCCTTGTTGTGGGGGCAGTGATCTCCTTTGCCATCATCTGATGGAGCGAAGGCATCAGAGGATATGACTTAAAAAATCAACAAGATGTTAAAAAAGTCCACAAGGAACTCCCCAAGAGCCTCTGGAGATGAATTCACAAAGAATAGGTATCTATAAAATTAAGGCCATTATGAAAAACAGGGAGCATCCTCTTCATTAGATTGTTTTACAACTACAGAGGGTCTTCAGTCTGAGGATTATCCAGAACAGAAGATGCTTCCTGCCTACAGCTATTAACACCTCCAACAACTCCATCAAGCCATCCATCCATTCTCTCCTACCTAGTCCTTGTCAGGGTCACGATGGTGCCGACACCTATCTCCAGCAGTCTAAGGTAGAGAGGTCGCCAGTCTGTAGCAGGGTAAATGGTGGGAGGAAGACAGAGTACCCGGAGAGAACCCACACATGCACGGGGAGAACATGCAAACTCCATGCAGATAGACTCCGGGCCAGGAATCGAAACCAGGACCTTCTGGCTGCAAGGCATCAGTGCTACCCACTGCATCACCGTGCAGCCCATCTCCAGCAACCTATTAAAGTAAAAACAGACAAAAAGAAACCTGAGTTACAACAACATTTAATATCCCCTTTGATCAATAAAGTATAGTTGAATTTGAGTAGAATTGAGTTTGAACCTCCAGTTGTGTTTTTAGGGTTCCTTTCTTGTTGGTGAATCTTAACCTTAATCACAAGTTCCTGTTTCCTCAAACTGATTTTCTTTTGCTGTTGCAAAAGAAAATCATGGGGCATCATCCCTTTAGGTTGCTGTTGACTGTAAATTATGCTAGCCACAAATAGTTTAGTATAAAGCCAAAAAAGTCTCATTTTGAATTCTCATTAAAGCGACTTTTTCTATGTTTGATTCTGTCCCGTACGGGGTTGTAAACAACCTTCGGATTGCTTTGTTCTTTTTGTTCTTTTGTAAATGCAAAAAAATGGAATATGTAAAAAAAACAAACTTTCCTGCTGACATATTCTTTCTTCCCTCACTCCGTTAACTGGCAACATCTCTGGAGGTTCTGGTGGATCCAGGGATGGTCGTTGGGCTTTCCACATTAAATACAGCGTTGACTGACTCGCTTTGTAAAATACAGGTCTGCCATGTTACATTGAACAGACAAGTGCTTCCCCTAATTGATGACCTGGTGAAGCAGGTTTTCTATGAAAAATGTCAAGCAAGCAACAGTACACCAACACCACAGTAAAGTTGCTACAATCTTGTTTGGTGAGAACACATCATTTCACTTTAAAACACAACTTCAGCAATGGCATGGGAGGTTGATCATTAAAGATTGACACATTTCTGCCTATTTCCCAATGCGTCACATGTGGCAATGAATTCTGGGTAATATACTTTAGTGTTGTCTGCTTAGATCCACACTAAGCCAAGATATGGATCAAGGTCACAAAGAGGGTGGGACAAAATAACACTCAGGAGAAACGAGAAAAGCTCGAGCGAAAATTCCATCTGGAAGACTGTTATCAGCTTCACCTGAACACCTGTGATGTCCCTTGTTCAGTTCCAGTCAATCAGCTCCAGGCAATCAACTTAGCGGGTGGGGGGCTGCACGATCTGCGAAGCCAATAATCATTCCAGATCCCCTTCATTTAGCTCCTGGTCTAGCCTCTCTTTCCTGAACGCATGTGAAATATGACCAACTTCCACCCCATCTCCTCAGATCATTCTCGCTTACCCCCTGGCTTATTCCACCACCATTGTCCGGGCCCAGGGAAAGACTACTCTAATCTTTTTCTAGGTTACTCATCAAAGCAAATGTTGATTCCCAGCATCAAAGTCATCTGCCTGGGCCTGAGCGCCAAAGAACTTATTATATTTTATGTCTTCATGTGCTTCTGCCTTCTTGAACCCCAGTCAGCCTACTGGTTCTACAGGAGGTTTGTTCCTGTTAAAAGGGAGTTTTCCTCTCCACTGTTGCTACATGCATGCTTGGTGTGAGGGATTACAGAGTCAGTGATTCCTCCCAATCAGCTGGTTTCCCTTAGATAGCAATATGTGAATTTAGACACGCTACATAAACCAGCCCATCAATTAGAATGGGAAATTGAGGTAAAAAAGTGGAAGTGCGAGTACTGGGACGTGGACTTCAAGAACTTTATAAGCACCATTAGGCAGATAAATTGTGTCACAGGACAACATTGGACAAAGATGCACAATATGTTGTTGGAAAAAAAATATTTTATAATTTCCAAGGATACTTGTCATGAGGAGGAAGAAGAACATGTCTGTGCCCTGAAACATTTTTGTTGTAACCTTGCCCATGTTTGATAGACCTCTAGATGGGGTCTAAAAAACCTAACAAAAAGAACCACCTGACCTACTTTTACAGACAACAAAACATGGGAGATGCTCACTGGGTTTTGGTTCTTTCAGTATAAATGTGTTTATTGTCTTGGTATTATTATTTTTTGTTTATTTTCAGATGACGAATGGAGCAGAGCTCTTGGAAACATTAAACATTTTGGATTTTGCTTTCTAACCTAACCTTGCCACATGGCCTAGAGCTTTATGTCCAACCTTTCTGTGTTCCTTGTTCCTCGTAGTGTTTGTTCACTAAAATACTCTACCAACCATCTGAGACCTTTCACAACAGATGGATTTGTACAGAAGTTAAATTATGCACAGGTTTACTCTGTAGACCAAATAATCTGTTGATATGGATATTATTTAAGGGTTTTCTTAAATAAAATAGTCAATTTTTAAATTTTTTGATCTTAAAATTGTTATAACTCTTAAAACTATGCATGATTCACACTTAAAAGCTATTTTTAATGGAAACGTTTCATGAAAGATGTAAAGAAGAAAGTACTTTTAAAGTAAAATCATTCCTTTTTTCATTTAAAGCAACACTGTGTAACTTTTGTTTTTTTTTCAGTTGGGGTACAGACAAGATAATTGAAACGAACAAAAAACAAAAAAACAAAAAAAAAAAACAGGGAAGTTTTTCATCATTTGATATTTTGAGTGAATCACAGAATCAGGTTGCAGACCCCTGATCTAACAGATGAAACCTGTGGTCCAATCTCGATCCAGCTGCTAAAGGGTAACAGCATCAGTTTTTTTAAAATCAATGTTACTTAATTTCAAAAAATCCTAAATATAATTGATTCTATAGAATAATCACTAATGGTTTCAGAGCAGACTATCATAATAATGATGTCTTCTTTAAAGAGGCCATCAGAGGGGACAGGACATGTTCTATAGGGGCCCCTATCTAGAGCCACACATGATTAAATCCTATATCAGTGAACCAGAAATATGTCCGGTCGGTTTAGGGTACATTTTAGGACAAAAAAGGGTTTAGTTGAGTTTTTGAGAAAAGCAGCCCTCGCAGAGCAACAGGTGATCTATTGACCTGAAAAATACCTTATTAGATGTCAAATTAAGCTAATACTAGGGTAAAAAGTTGTTGCCTTTCCATCAAACAGGTGGGAAATATTACCAACAGAAGTAATGCAACTATTTCATGTCAATGTATTTTGGGGTTTTAACGCAGTTTGTAAAAAAATAGCTTAAACTGTTATTTTCCATATATGCTATAAACATTATTATGCAGTTTTAAGCACCTGGCCAAATGTTGGTGTATTTTGAGTGTGGCACTTAAACTTTCTAATACTTTATAGGTTTTCTGAATAATTTTCTGGAGGTTGCTGTTGTTCTTAACATGACTGAATAGGTTGTGGGGTCAATATAAAATGTAATGTTTGAATTAATCAGTGTAAAGATATTTGTATATTTCTAAAACCAGATTTGAGAAAATTTGGTAGAATATTACCTATTTGAATTCTATATATGTTCTTTATCTTTGTCCATTCTTAATCCTTGTCTGTAACATCACTTAAAAGGAAGTTTTCAGCTTATTAAGAAAACAATAATAAAGGAAAATAATACCAATTTATATGCTTAAGTAAAAAAAAAGTATTGGATGGACTAAAATCTACAGACTAAACTCCAATCAGTCGACTTGACTCACAAATAAACCTTTTTAATTTAACCAGAATTACCAAAAAACACTGAAAAAAACTTCTTATATTATTCTTCTATTCTAGACAGCTGCTAATTCAGTGTGACTTCCCTTTGTGAGGCTTTATTAAGATGCTGAAGAGTCATGAGTAAAGGTGATGACGGTGGGCTGCATGAGGTCCTGGTGCTCAGGTGGAGCCCAGGAAGACTGCGTGCAGCACAAGAAGGAAGAAAAGAGCCATTAAATCACAAGGACGCCACATCACGACAACGCTTTTCATCCTTCCACAATGCAGGACATCCTCGTGAACCCTGGGCATGAAAAGAAAGAAATTTGAATGAGGTCATGTGATTATTTCAAATATTTCTGAAAATAAAAAAAAAGCCCTGTCCCCCAGCAGTGTCTTTATTGGAATTTAAATGAGGACATCTCTTTTTATTGAAGCTTTACTGGGGAAGTCGGTTTAATGTTTAAGATCTTTCTTTGTCAGCTCTAAGATAAAAGAAAAATATCTGTGTTACCGTAATTGATTTTGGCCAAGATAAAAAATACAAAAAACTTTTCATGTGCAGTGAAACATATATAAGCACAATATAGAGGTCCCATTTTAACTCAGAAACATAATAATAATTGAGCTTTATTGATCTCACATTAGAGAAATTTACCTCATTGCCATGGGGGGTTAAGGGTCTTTGCTCAGGGACCCAAGGTGGGAGTGTGTGGGAGTGGGGCTCGAATCCAGAACCTCTGGATTCCTAGCACTATGCCCTAACCACTAGGCCGCCACTCCCCACTAAAAACAACATAATAACATGTTTGTTCTTATAATGGTTCATTATGATGAAGAACATATCAATAACAATACACAAGAGTTCATAACAAATTGTACTGATAATATTGAGGCAGTATATAAGATTTAACACACAATAAGTAGGTACATGCATTGGGTTAATGCTGACCTGGATCAGGACAAACCTTCTCTAATGTCTGTTTGTCCTGTTAGGCAAGAAGCTCAAACAAACAGGGGCAAACGACAACAAAACAAAAACTAAAAACGTCTGAATGTATAAAATGTAGCCTATATTTGTGTTTTTTTGTTGTTGTTGTTGTACCTTTGGCATTCATTTGGTGGTTTTTAACATGAAGTTAGATAGGAAGTTAGCATCAAACTTAGCATTACGGTAAGGTTAAAAAAGTACACTCTAAAACAATCTAGAAATAAGTCAATATTTCTTAAACTTAGTGTATTTACTCTTAATTTAAGTGGGTAAATAACACGGTTTGCCACTGGAAGGAGTATTTTTACTCTTAAATTAAGATAATTGGATAATATGCACAAGAAATGTTCCTACTGTTGTTTTTCTCTTATTTTAAATGTAAACTGTCTTGGTTCCATTGGCAAAGTGTCCTTCAATCTTACCAATAATAATTCACAACAAATGCCTTTATTTTAAGAAAAAAATGACTTATTTAGATTTCGATTTCTTCCAGTGTAGCTTT
Source organism: Cyprinodon brontotheroides (assembly GCA_018398635.1). Classification (NCBI taxonomy): domain Eukaryota; kingdom Metazoa; phylum Chordata; class Actinopteri; order Cyprinodontiformes; family Cyprinodontidae; genus Cyprinodon; species Cyprinodon brontotheroides. Next base: position 5,354 of record JAGKQL010003928.1, on the reverse strand, counting down.
TCAGTATTAATAAGGAATTTATGGTGTAAGGCATTTATTAATGACACAACCATGCATTACATATGAAAGAAATTACAGATTAATAGCTTCATAAATGTAAATACAAACAGCTGCACAGTGGAAATAAAGGAGCAACAGATTAATGGTCACATATTGCCTTTTAAGAAAAGAAACAGCTAGTAAAGATCTGTTTAGGACATGGAAATATAACAAAATTTTTAGGTTGTGATTGGCATTTGATAATGAAATACCAGGTCAGACTTTAAAAGGTTATTATGCTGTTTAGGGTATAAAATTAGTATCTTTTTTTATAAAATATTCCAAAATGATCAGTTTGTTCAGTCAAAGAACTGTATTTTTTATTAAATTTTTTTGCAGCTAGAAATCTGTGTCTTGATGTTAGGGATATATTTCTAGAAAAAAAAACAAAAAAAAAACTAAAACAAGTATGATTAATTGCAGTAAAAAACAAAACAAAACAGAAATTCTACCATTTATCGTGTTGGTCCTGTTATGATACGAGGCAGAGAAGAATTCTGTGTCCAATTTGTTAGATTAATTCCATTATATATTTAATTAACATTTTGAACAAAATGAAACAAAATATTTTTGATGATTAACTCTTAAATTTGTCTACCAAAAAGAATCCACTTATAAACGCCATTCTTTAATGTTATAATCTCCATCCAGACAGATGCATTAGACTCATCGACAGCAATAACCAAGCTACATCATATTAGGTAAATTTACAGCAAGCGGTACTTAACCTGGACTGTTGATGCTATTAGAAATCAACTCCTGCAGGGCAGTGAAATAAATAAAACAGGAGCGAGGGATCAGGAATTTGAAGCATTTAAATTATTCACAGCACAGGAATGTGTGTCATCAGCATCATCGGTGCCACCAGTTCTTGTCATCTGCTGACTTCTCATCCAAAAATATGGCTCCTATGATGGGTGCCTCATGCTTCACAGGTCATGAACTCCGGTGCGGATGCTAATAGAGCAGTGAAAGCGGCCTTTGCTTTGCTCCGGCTGCTTGAGTGACACTGATCCTGCGGCAGGGAGACAGAACCGTCCCTAAGAGGTCTAATGCACCAAGCAGCTACAGCTTTCTTTTTCTACTTTCTGAAACTGGTGGTAATTGCAACAGACTATGCAAAAAAAAAAAAGAGTAAAAATCCAATTATTCAATTAAAAATATGACTAGTGGACTAAACGGTAAGATTTTCATGAAATAAGTATGTTTGCACATGCCTTGAATAGGAAAATTAAACCATCTGCTAATGGAATAAGAGATTTGAACTCAAAAGCAGTAAAAGCAATTTTATATAATTTTCTTAGTTTAGGCTGAAATATATTTATTACATTGGCAGAGAATTTTATGCACCTATTTCACAAAAGTTTAACTTTTTTTAGATAAATTTTTGCAAGTTAGGCTTAAGTTCCTCATTTTTGTATTTTGGCTGTGGGGGAGGGTTAAGTCAGGAATACCGCCTGGTAGTTTCAATATAAACTGGCTGCTTGTTTAAGGCTGGTTGAAGACAGGCTTTATTTCTGTTGGATTGAGAAGATTCACAATTTTTTTTGTTTATTTATCTCTTGCATAAACAAAGATGTCGGTACAAGACGAAGACAGCACGCTCGCAGGTAAGGATAAATATAAAAGCAAAGTCTTGCTTAAATATTTTTTAATATATTAATATAAAGTTCCTTTAGCTTTTGAAGTTTTGGTTCACCTGGGAAAACTGATATACCCAAGGAGCACTAAATGTTTCAGTTTTGAGCAGCTGGTTTATGAACATATTCTGTCTTTAAATAAACATGCTGGAGTGCTTTATAGTCACCCATCTGCCAAGAAAAACTTTCCCAAAGATTTTTTTAACACCTTATAAAATTCTAAAATGTTTGCCAGCTATTGTTGCTGGCATTTTTTCCACATCTTCCTGTTCTAAAATAAGAAGGGTAGTTAACTTTATAAAAAATTAAAGGCTACAAAAACATCTTGTTTCAAAAAATGACAATAAGTCAATGAGAAAATGAGGTTAGATAGTAGATGTTATTGCAAAGATCAATCTCCAAAGCGTTCTTTCTCAGTTTTCTGTTTAAAGTTTTAAACATCAGTTTTATCATCTAGCAAAGTCCCAAAATCAGAGTTTCTTATTTTATTGAACTACCATTTAAATTACAATGAATCCTTTGATAATAAATTATACAAAAAGTATAATTTCAGTAAGAAACTCATTTTTTTAGAGTCATATAAAAAAAACATTTAAGCTATCAGAACAAGTTTACCAACTTCCATATAAAAAGTGTTTTTTATATTAAGTCATTGTCAGGGTATAAAGACATCTAGTGTTACAATCCATCAACCTGGGAAGGATCATTGTAATTTCCATTATTTTAAACTAATTCAAATGATGCATGAGTGAAATTTGCTCAAAGGAATACAAAAAGAAAAAACAGAGCTTAACAATGAGAGTCAGGAATGAACTGAGAGAAAGAATAGAAATGATTATAGGTTGCTCCAGGGTTTTTACAGGGAAAAAAGTGTCTAAGCACAACTTGTAAAAGATGCATCTGAATTAACCGCACGACTTTTGGACCTTTCTGATCGATGAGACCAAATGAAACTTCTTTTTTATTCTACTGCTTTAATATATAATGTGGTTATGAAATGGAATCAAGATATTACATAGAGTTGTATGTACACATCCCACATATATATATATATATATATATATATATATATATATATATATATATATATATATATATATATATATATATATATATATATATATATATATATAGTATTTCATTAACAAAGCTGCAAGGGCAAGGTCTCAGGCTCTTGAACATGCAAAAGAGGGATTGACTTTTCCTTGTCATTGGGTCCAACGTGACAGAAATCGAAACATGCTTTTGAGTCCTTTCTTTGATTTCACTTCCTTTATTTATCTTGCCATAAAGCATGGAGAACTTCCCTTTCCCGTTATGCCTAAGAGACAGGAGAAGCTTTAGTGTATCTACAGATTAAAAAGCTGTTTCTCTTTCAAATGCAACAAATGGTTTCCGGATCTGTCTGCTGTCTGAAAATGAGGAATGATTTGTTTCTGCTTGCAGACTCCGATGAGGAAAGTTGCTCATCTTCTGAAGATTGGACAGATATTCAGGTACTGCTGTAACAGTGTATATTAGAGACAATCAGCAGCACATTGGGGGGAAAAGATGCACCCTCCTCAAATATGTGAAATGGGTTGACGCCTGAATTTCTACTGTGTTTTTAACAAATACCCTAGTGGAATTTAAAACAGCATCTAAATAGAAGGGAAAAGATGAGGCTAAATTGCAGAATCAAAGAACACTACAGAGTCCATGTTTGCAGTCTTGATTACATTAATAACAGCAAAATCATTTCTGCGTCTCAGGTGGAGCCTTAAAAATGTGAATAGAAATGAGCAGCATCAATTTGATGTGAGCAGATTGATGTGTTTTCTTTGCTCTCTTGCTCTGATTTGATTGTTAGTGGGAGATCCTGGAGAAGCAGAGAGATGAAGCCAATCAGAGACTGACCGAGCTGGAGGAAGGTGAGAATTTACAGCAGTTTATGATCCTCTCATGTTTGTTTCCACTGATGGAGGTGTGCCACATAAACACAAAGACAGAATAGCATGCTATTACTGCAGAAACACGGATTCATTGATATATGCTTATTAATACTGTGCTTTCTGCTTTTAGCCCAATGTGGGTTCATCTTTGTGTATACATACATATATATTTATAATAGATTACTCAAATTTACAGTGTCTTAAGAATGTATAATATAGTTATTAAAATATATTAAATCCTCACATATGTTTTTATTATATTACACAAAGTGTTACATAACTGTGTTGTGATTGGAAAATAATGCTTGATTTTCAATAAACAGAGACGTGAGGCTCCAATACTTTGTAGGAACATTTCTTTACATAATATAGCGGCTGCAATTTATTTGTACTTCTCTTTGCAAAATAGCTAAAGCTCTGATTGATTGGAAATTTAAAATCTACAACCATGATTTTTTAAAAGTCTTGGCTCCAATTTTGTTGTTGATTTAGGTCTAAACTTTTGTCTAATGGAAATGCTTTGTACGTTAAATATCCCATACTGTCAAGATGTGTGGAGGTTTGTAGTGGACCCAAATGCAGAGACGAAGGAACCTGAGGTGGCTTCTTGCAGATATAATGAGACTGGTGGCAAGTGGCAACAGAAGCATAAATCCAATCAACAACAAGCAACTCAGGAACCAAAACAGTCAGACACTCAGGAGAATGCATGCAGGTGATCAAGAAGAGAATCCAGCAATGAAGAACTGCAGGGAATATAAGGGAGAATGGAGTAATTAGCTAATTGGGAGCAGGTGTGGACAGAAGCGGCTAAGGGGGAAGGAGTGGGGCAAAAAACAGTAAACAAAGCTTAACTAAAACTAGAAACAACTTAAATGAAGCTAAAGGGGAATAAGATCATGACTAGAAAATAAAGAATGACCAAGGGGAAGCTAGAGGATAAGGGTAGGGACCGAAGTTAATTTAAGATAAATATCATAGAATTGTTAACAGCAAACATAAAATACCATAAACCAAACCCTAACAGAAAACCCAAAGTGAAAACCTAAACAGAATCAAAAACCCAGAGCAGCATGTCACGACACAGCAGCTCTGGATGAATATTTGCTTTTCTTGTCCACCACAGTCACATGTCTCTTTCTTAGACTATCTAGGTTCCTTCCGTATTATTCTGTACTTAGCTCAATCCATCCTGCCATCAGTTCCAGACAGTTTCTCTCTCACCGTCGGGAAAAGGAATATCCTGTAGTATGATATGTATATATATATATATATATATATATATATATATATATATATATATATATATATATATATATATGTATATATATATATATATATATATATATATATAGTATATATGTAATAATATATGTATATTATTTGTGTATTGTGTTTTATATGGTTTAAATAATGTTTGTATATCTGAAGCGTGTAACAAAAGTAATTCCCTCTGGGATTATTAAAGTATGTCTGATTCTGATGATGTTTCCATCACTGTCTTATTTTGATCATGGTGTCCTCGGTAGTCGGTTTTCCCTTACAGGTAATGTTTCATGTGAGCGTTAATAACTTTATCTTTGGTTTCATCTGGCCAGTCCTCTGTCTTTCACACCTTTGCGTTGTTCCCACATGGCTTATGATGACCTACTGACAACTTGTCAAGGCTTGATGTTAGCAACAGCCTCCTTCCTTTGAAAAAAAAAGCCAAATTGCTGGAGTGAATGCACTGGAAAAAAAAAAG
>JAGKQL010003927.1:0-17164 GCA_018398635.1 Cyprinodon brontotheroides | reverse complement strand
AAAAAAAAAAAGACATAAAGCAGTGGGTGACAGAAAGCAAGTCCCTCTGCTACTGAAATGATTCAAACTACACTCTGGAGACTCTTAAAAAAAACCTCTCATCTGAGGAAATCCATGCTCTGTGCTCTACACAACATGGGAAAATAAAAAGGATGGTTACAGCAATCTGGCAGTTAAACCAGGCTTCTTTAATGATGTCGTAACTGAGTGTGAAAACAAGTTTGGGCTCAAACTTTTCTCCTGAGGTTTTTCATAGAAACACTGTAATGTAAAATCTTTTCAAGATTTTTTGTCTGTGAGTATTGTGTAGGAAAACAAGCTGTCAGACAGGATAAAAGGTGACAAATGATTAGTAAGGGCTGTTTGGTTTGTCTTGCCTTAGCAGAAGTGTGTGCATGTCAGCACGTGTGTAGGAGCTGGATCAGTGTCTTCAGCACCTTCTCAAATTTCCACATGTCAGAGCTTGACTTCCATGTAGGAACACATTTTAAAGAACTACTTTCTATGATATGATGCACCAGTGTTGACACAATTGCAATGTTAAAAACCCGAAAGGGCCAGATAGTTATAGCAACTATGACAAACTACATTCACTCTAAATGTGTCATTCTCAGAGGGCAACTTTCCCAGAAATCTATTTGAAAGAAGAAGAATTTAAAAACACTTAAGTTGTTAATGTATTCTATATAAAAGCTGTACTATAAACTGTTAACTTCAAGAGGGGCCGTGCCACGGTCAATAGAGATTGAAAGCAACCACTGCCAAAGAAGAGGTGAAATCAAGAGAATGTGAAATCTTCCCTAAGGGATGGAGTTGTGAAACAAATGTAATGTTTAAGAGGCTAGGATTTCTTCACAACAGCTATGACTTTTCCCCAAAAAAAGGACACAAAGAAAAAGGATAAAATGACTGAGCATAGTCTCTTTCAAAAGTGCTCACATATTCATGACTTTTCATCTTTTGTCACCTTACAAATACACTATTTTATTTGTAAAAGGAAAGGAAAATGAAACACGGTTAATGACATTTTTTGGGAGAAAAAATAAATGTATTTGTGTATTCGTACCATTCATCCTAATATGCCTATCAGAACCCATAGAAAAACTACCTTCAGCAACCATGGAATGAGTAGAGTCTATGTTTTATATTCATTGATCTTGGTATAAATGAGCTGTTCTTTTCATGGGAAGGTCATGGGAGGTTTGTTATTGGCAATCAAAAATCGGGCAATCAAAAATAATCAGAGTAGTGCTGCACAATTTTGCCAAACATCAAAACCACAATTTTTTTTCCTCCAACATTCTGTTTTTATTTTGATGTCCGTCTGCTTCAAACAAAGGCATAATGTTTGGCACCAGAATTTTTTTTTTTCAGAGCTCTTATGTCACAGGATGATGCTACTGCATAGAAAAGTGCGTATTTCTAGCATTGCTCTGCATGCTAGCTGCAACATTGTCTTACCTTATGTGTGAACAAGTGTTCAATTTACTATCCAAAAGTGCAATAATATGTCTGCAAACTCATTAAAAACCACGAATCCATCAAAACTGTCTGTAATCCAAGAGGTCAATGGCAACTGGTTGGGTGGGAGAATGTCAGTGTGATTACTGTGAGTGGAGTAATCCAAAACCTGGTACATTGACTAGACAATGGCTCTTGCACAAAGATAGTAATAAGAACACTCACTTTTACTAGCAGAAGAAGGGAAGCACATTTAAAGCTTTTGTCCCACATTACAAATTTTTTTACTGCGGAAAACAAAAGGTTGACCTGCAAACAATCCGCGTTTGGCTCCCGTCCCATTGGCAAAAAAACCAGTCTTAACCCCAGCTGTAAATCTACATGGCCTTTCTCCCCCCACTACGGTGTGTCTGATGACGCCACTACACTGAGGTAGAATTGATGAAGTCATCAGCGTGAAAGAAATAAGGAAAGTAAACAATGGAGAGCACCATGGAAGGAAGCCACTGTGCTTTATTGTTTTTCTCTTCTGTCTGTCTGAATCTCTCTCACCAGTGCTGCACCATATTGAATGAATGCAAGGCCAGTTGGTTTTGCTCAAATTAGCGGATCTGATTTTCTCACTGTATGCCAATCAGACCGTTGGAAGGCGATTTTAACCTGGGTCGTTTGCTGCGTGGTGTGACACGGGTCAGTGAGCCATTATCAGGAGCAAAAAGTCACTTTTCCTGGTTTATTTCAACCTTCCTGGAATCGATAAGAACACACTATCCTTCCAGGGAAACACGGTGGGGGGAACATTATGGTTTGGTGAAGCTAATTTTTTTGCAGAACAGGAGAGCAGTTCAGAGTAGGTTAGGTAGATATGTTAGAACACAATACTCTACTGGAAGAATACCTGTTCCAGGCTGCCAAAAGATACACAGATATCAATGCAGAGGTTCAATTTCCAGCAAAGCTATAACTAAATTCTCCAGATCCAAGAAGAAACATGTCGTAGAATAGTCCATTCAAAGCCAAGATCTAGATCTCATAAATTCTAAGTTCTATCGTTACTTAAATAGTTGAGCTTCAGCTATCTTTCAAAGAAACACAAAATTCTAACCTCCGAAAATAAAATGCAAGAAAGCCGAGTAGACCTGCAAGTTTAATCGCCGTGAAAATAGCAACTGATTTAAGGTGGATGCATTCCAATGTAAAGAAATTTGCAGTCATATACATCAGTCTATCATATAAAGTCCCAATCAATAACATTTAAATTTGGTCGTAATTCATGTATATATGGAGGACCAGTTCTATCATATTTAAAAATAAATACAGAAATAAATAAGCATACAATTAATTGCCCCCAAAATACAATAAACCAATAAATGCAGGTACGAATTAAATTATACATTGAGACATAAATGTATATATCTCTTAATTGGCGTCTTTATTTATTCACCTTTGTGATAATTACCTTATTTATTTATGCGCATTTTATAATATTTTTTGGTCTGTTCTCTTCTTCCTCAGTATTTTTTTTACCCTATTTTAGTGCTATTTATTTCTGCCTGTCATTTTTACATTTCTGTTTGCATTTCTGCCTCATTATGCAAATGAGGACGGGCTGTGTCTTAGGGGGTCAACTTCTGCCCATTGGTTTAAACATACATTCAATCTGGGATCCCTGAAAAGTCATTGTTGAAAAGTTATGTGATTAAGATGTTGAACATAAAAAAAACAAGTCAGAAATAATAGCAATAAGAAATAGAAAACAAGAGTTCAAAAGCTTTCTACAACACACCTTAGAAACTAGGATTATTTCAGTCAAAGAACTCTATAGCTATCCAAGGAACTTTTAAATGTCAATGAGGCTAAGATTTAAAGCAGCCTTGCCTACAATATGTGGGTGACAAAAAGAGAACCTGTCCTGCTGCATTTAAGCATTAGCATGCTTATCTTTCCTACTGTACTTAAACAAAAAACTACCCACCCTGTTTCAGGGTGAGGACTAAACAGCTACAATCCCCACACTCAACACATTCAGAATTTTTTTTTTTCTGATGGAAAACCACAGAAGAAACCAATATTAAAAAAAAAGGTTAAGCCTGGCAGAGTGACAAGCAGGTACCACTGCCTTCACAATGCTATTATTGGCATGTTGTAAAGTATTTCACCTCTAGAAAAGAGGATGCTATTTTCCTCTTCACTCCTTTAACAAGTAAGCCATCTGTGTTGTCAAAGGTGATTCTTGAAAGTTTTTAGTTGTGTGTGCCTGTGTGCTTGGCAGGTAGTGAAAGCGAGAGAGGCAGCGCTCATCTTGAGCTCTGTGACTTCCTGACCTCTTCATGTAAAACAGCATGTGGTTCAGTGTCAGTGACTAAAACAAAGATGCCCGCCTGCATGTCTGCTTTGCAGTCCCCACATTTTCTTTGAAAAGATTAGAGACCTTGATTTTTGCCTGATTAGTCCCGCATTAGGAAACTGTGGGACTCTGGAAACATGTTGTGTTGTAAGAAATCTTCTTGTGGTTTGTCTGACTAAGCAGTGCAGATTTTAAAGTAAAAAGCTTTTCGTGTCATTGGATGATAAAAAAAAAAAAAAAAACATGTCTGCGTTACTCTTCAGGAAACTGCCACTTTTCTGTTCTGCTGGTGTGAAGCCACTAGAGGCAGATTCACCAGAAAGGGCCTTCCCCCTTCTCTAGTTGAACGATCAAACAGGTGAATATTGGAAAACAAAGTGTCAAGTGGAGGTCTGGACTGCCCTAATGACAAGACCGAAAGTCTACACCGAGTCTGAAAACCCACCTTGTTGATTGGCAGAGACCTTACTCATTTAGAGCGTTCTGAGCTTGGCATTGTGGGAGGATGGAAACCACAATTTCTGTCTGCCAGACAACCTGTCTCTGATTTCAATTTGATTTTTCATACTCAAATCTCCTTGTTTCAACTTGGTAAACCTAAAATCTGACCCGACTTTTAGAATTATCTTGTCAGCTCTTTTCTTGTAACTGAAATGTGCCATGCAAATAAACCTTATACACACGACCGTTTATTACGGTTTATTAGTTGAAAATGTGCATCACAAGTATGGCAATATAGGCTAAACTTTTATATCACAGTTTTAAACATGATGTATTTTAAAAATGTATCCTCTTTTTTTTTTTTGGTTGCATAAACAGACTCTGACTCCATACCAAAATAGTAGTGTCTGATTTTTTAAAATTACTCCGACAGCGACAGCGCCGTTGACCTCGTGTACAGCTCTCTTCATGATTTGTCTCAAAGACACAGTCTTAGCAAAAAGAGTTATTTACATTTCAAAGTAAATAGTATGACCTACAATGAATACTAGAAAACCTAAGCTCACTGCATAAACTCCAGAAGTGTGCATGTGCAGAAGGACACTGATATGGCACGCACAACGGCATAAGGCGAGCATGTGACAAATACTGGCATTTGGGACAAAACAATAGATAAGATGATCCTGCCAGAACCCTAACGTTAAAATACACAGACAAAAATTCTTCTTATAAAAACAAAACTTAAATATCACTAAAAAGTATACAGTACACTAGCCACATTAATGGGTTTGAGTTTGAAACTAAACTGCACACATTTAAGTATTTAATCTAATAACCAACTATATATTAATGCTGAAGCAACAGCAAAAAGCCTTCTAAAAATAAGCAACCCAACCACACTGTTAGCTGTTGATATTTCAGACATCATACCAGTTTATTTTTTATTACAAACTATTGCAATGGAAAGACGGATGAACTGTACCAGAAGCATGAAGCTTACATGAATGAATTAAACATTTTGCTTCTTCTTTATTTTTTTTAGACAAAACTGTGCTAACTCAGGTGTCAACAGGTGATGTGAGCACACTTATGCAACGAAAAATATTTGTTTTCTTTTGCTAACAGTGAAATTATGACTGAATATTAGGGCCAGGCTAGAGATTTTATTTTATTCTTTAATTTTATTTATTTTTTATTTCGAGAATAAAGTTGTAACATTACAAATATTAAGTTATAATATTACGAAAATAAAGTCAAAATATATTGAGAATAAGGTTGAAAAATAACGAGAATGAAATCATTATACCACAACCTCTTTCAGAAAGAAAGCTTTGAGCTCAGACCAGCATATGAAGGCCGACCAGCACCACCAAACAGAAACCATAATGTTACCATTTAATTCTCGTAATTTTATGACTACTATCGTTGCGATTTTATTCTCATAATTGTATGACGTTATTATGGTAGTTATATGGTTTTATAGTCAAAATAAGAGAAAAAAATCTCTAGCCTGGCCCTAATACTCCGTCGTACTGAAATAACCAGGGTAGAATGTAGAATAAAATCCATACTAATGTAAAACACAAAACAAAAAACACAAGCCATGCCTTGAGATCATATAAAATACATGTTAGGTACATACTGGCCTCTCCCTCCATTCTTAATATAAGTTTTGACATTTCAAATGTTCCTTTTTTTGTTGAAATTGAGAAATTGAGACGTGTTATAAAGGAAGGAAGGAAAAATCAGAACATATCAGAGTTTGGTTAGACTAATGTCAAACTAATCAGCATCAGTATTGGCTTTCAAAACAACTATATTGCTTGCTCTCTAGACCCCATGTATCTGCAGTAAATCCTAATATGTAATGATGTGTTATCTAAAGCTGAAATAAGTGCAAATCCACTTAGATTAGAAAATATATGAAAAAATATATTTATTGCAGGTATCTTTTTAGTATCTGAAAGGTAATCGTGAAAAAGACCAATACCGACAAACACACATAGTACCAAATGGTCCACTCACCCGTTTCTCCTACTTTAAAGACTGTACTTTTCCAGCCCCACTGGTGAACCTCTAAGTGACAGTGGCACTGTCAAGACAACTGTCGGTGTGTGCGCTTTTGTGTGCGTGTGGTCATGTTTTTCCTCAGGAAGTGATGACCATTAGAAAAGGAACTACACGCACACACATTTTCTTTCTCTGACAGTCTGGGCTCAGCAAAAGTTCAGACAGCGAACCATCATGTGGTCTGTGTGTGTATGGGTTTCAGAGTGTGTCATGCCCGCTTCCTTTATTAATTATTAGTGATATCCATATCGCACATCCTTTTAACAGTCACCCTTTTAAATAGGAACAGGGTAAAGGCTTGTGTAAGAAGCGTTAAAATAGTTTTTTTTGATCACTGATTGTTTTATATGAATGTGTGTGGAGTGGTGTGTGTGTGTGAGGTGGTAGACATCAGATGCAGATGATTTCCTGTTTCTTCACTCTTAACAGTTAGCCTCATCATGCCCCTTTGGTTGCACTTCTCTTCCTAGCGACTGCTAGGAAGGGATGCTCTCACTTTTCCTCCAAAATGCAACATCTGAAACAAGCATACAAGCTATTTTATCTGATCTGTTCAACAGCTAAAGTTTTAAGTTGAGTTTGAACTTAAATCTATAAAACTGATGTCAAAACCTCTGTGTTCACTCTTACGGTACGCCAAAATTCCTTTACGGCTTTTGGTCCAACAGAATTACAACATATGTCTCTACAGCCGTAGTACTTTCACTCAATTCATGCATACTATCCTTTGCCGACTTAGCTGATAAGATCAGCTTAGCTGTAGAATTAGATTGCTGCACAATGCACACATTTAAGAATAAATTGTTTACTGCATGTAAAAGAAAAAAAAAATTAAAAAAAGTATTTTTCACTTATAGGAGCCGTCTTTCACTCTGGGGACAAAAAGATTATTTATTTTTTCCTAAAAGCAGGATTAAATGTGCTGCCATCAGACAATAAAATGTGAGACATTCTGCAAAATTTAGTAAAAAAACACACACAAAAAAAACATCCAGAGATAAGTATACTTTTCCCTCTGTCTTAGTAACAGTAGGAGAAAGGAAAATGCTAAAAAATGTATTACAATTTTAGGAATGCACAAAAAAAAAATCAACTGGTGGATAAAAGGGATAGATTTTTTTGCCTGACCTTGATTCTCTTTTTTTCTGTGAATACACAGTAAATGCAACATAAATAAGGAGTCAGTGGCAACACTTTTATGTCGTTATTGTCTGAGAACATCTCTGTTAACTTTGTTTAATCTGTGAGATGCTTAAAAATAAAGTGAGAGGAAAAACACAAAAGGTGTAACAAGCTTCTAAATAGAAAACTGTCATTTATGCAGAGGCATTTTTGCTGTTTAAACAGGTAGCAGCTAAAACAGGGAAGGAGATAGTAGCAGATCACAGAAAGACCAAGGGCTGGATATAGTAAAGGTTCATTTCAGCCAAATTTAAACCTGTAAAATTACCAAAAATAGCAGGCTCAATTCATTTACACTACTAGATACAAGAAACAAATATTTCACTAATCGATTGTACATTTTAAAAGTGCATAAAACCCAACTGTATTGCAAACCCCAAGTTGTGACTTTAATGCAAAACTGTCAACATAATTTAGGATATAACAATAATATTTGTCAAAAAAAAAAATACAAAAAACTATTTTTAAAGGACACATGACCTAAAAATCTTACTTCTTCACATTGTGTACCTTGCTGTTGGGCTTCAGTTAAAAACTAAAAGAAAATCCAGATCGTGTAGTTTCTTGTTTTTTCTTTTATCTCAGTTTGTTGTTTAAACTAGGAAAGCTCTAAAAATTCCACCCCTTGTAGTTACGTCATTGTATAAGTGTGCGAACATTGGCTCGACTTGCGGCCACCATTACTGTCTCTATTCCACCAGAAAGGGTAATTCCAACAGACAGGGACTCACCTGCAGGCGGTCGATAAATTGCTAAAGCTACTTCCACATCAACAAGCATTCTCAGAAGTCAATTTTTACCTGCATACGCTTTGAAAGAACAAAAGGGTATGAAAACAGAGCCTAATTAGGTTTATTCAAATTTTTTTCCCTCCTTAAATGCATTTTACATTTAAAACACCAGGTGATATTCCTTTAATTGTATGCAACTTAAGTTTAGTTCTTCAGGTTTTTAATTATAATGGAATATGAGAATGGTTTGGTTTTTATACAACATAAAATAATTTTGAAAGTGCAACATACTGGGATGAGTTTTTAGGTAAATGGGATTAGTTACCACCCAAAACTTGATTTATGGCTGAAATTGAAATAGTATAGACATATTATCTATTAGGCAAAGCTATTTTTATGCAGCTGAATTAACTACGAGTTTAACTGAAGCCAGACATAACTCAAAGCCATGCATTCTATGGAAACAATGCTTGCAGCACTGCAGACTGCTTCACCTTTGGCGTATCTGCCAGCACTTTTAATCATAACTAATAGATCAGTTGAAAATAAGACTTTATTCGAAAGCAGAAGTAATCATTTTTGTCACAAACTTTAGCACAAAAGAACATGACAACAAAGGAATGTAAAGGTAGGTGTTTGTTTTTACCAGTAGTAGAATGCATTATTTTAATTTTTGATGAAATAAATAGCTTATCTCTGCAGCAGGTGCTTTCACCTGTCTGTTACTTTAGGGATGCATTAAAGAATGATTATAATTAGTAATAGAAAACAAACATTTTGTGTTCATTATGCAGTAATAAAAGAAAATACACAGAAATCATATATTCTTTAAGCAGAAAAAAACTACAAACAGTTTTCCCCAAACAGATGATGTGGCAGAGATATTGCTGTCAGGGGGTTAAAACAATGACCTCGACTGGATGTGACAGTAATCCAGATACCAGAAGTTTCTCCACTATTTCGGTGCCTTATGTCATTTTATAGCAGTGGTCTCAAAATGAAATCCTTGAGGGGCGACGTTCTACAACTCAATAGCAGAGCTTGACCACTGCTATTACGGTAGGTATTTGATTCAGGTATGCAGGTCAAAGACACATCTTTAATTAACAGGACAGTGGGTATAGGTATTATGTCATTTTTTTAATTTTTTTAATTTTGCACAAACAAAGAGGGTAATTTCTCTTTCTTGCTCCTCCATATACTGATCTAACACATACTGATCCAACATCACCTGTGCACAGTGCTATTGTAAACACACTTCCTCTGATCTCTCCAACTCTACATGGTAACAGCCAGTAGTAAACACAAACCTTACTAAAGTAGGCTGGTCCACATTACTTCACCACCAGTTCTCCACTGGGCAACCAATCTTAGCAGATTACTGACAACATGCTAACTAATCACATAGTATAAAAGTTTTGCAGTATAAAAACACAGTAGCATCTTCAGAAATGTTGTTATATCTCTGTCAGATTTAGACAAAATTTAAATGCAAGTGCTTTATATACCATACTATACCACCTTTATTTATAAAGCCCTTTAAAATAATGAAGGGCAACACAGCGCTGAATATATACCAACTGAAAATAACAGTAATATTTTTCACTTCATTTTCAATTTATTTAATCATTTTATGCATTAATTCATTTAAAAGAAAACTAAATAACAAAACTAGTGCAGGTCACAACTGAAATCAAATGTTCAATAAAGCATTACTTATTCAACTCAGACAATTACAACCATACAAAAATAAATTAAAAAACACCATGTTCACCAATACACAGAAAACGAGCAACAAGAAAAAAATAAATAAAAACAACTATACATCAGCCTATCCACTGTCATATCGACTCATTGACATGACCTTTAGTTATTCTGTGGTTAAGTTTCTATTAACCACAGAATAAGTTTCAGCTTGCTTTAACTCACGAACAAGCTTATTCCACAAATCAACACCTATAATAGAAATACATCTTTCCATCATCGCTGTTCTGTACCTGGGTTTCTTTGAAAATATATGTTCCTTTTAAGTTAAACTCACTTTCTTTTTTAGAAAATCTGTTTTGAATGTTGTTTGGTAGAACTTTTCTATGTGCCTTATACATGAATTCTAAAATATTTTAAAATATCAATGCATTGATTAATTGTAATATATTTAACTTAGTAAATATCTGATTTGTGTGATATCTGTATCCACTTATAACTCGTATGGCTCTCTTCTGCATTAAAAAGAGTTTTTAAATGTGATCCATAAGCGTAATCCTATACCTCCAAACAATATTTCAGATATTGTACAATCAGTGAGTTATACAGAACGTACAAGGCTTTTAATTTATATTTTAAGATTCAGTAAGATCTAGAGTTTTTCAATATTTTTAAGTAATACATGATCTATGTGAGGTTTTCATATCTGTTGTTCATCAATGAGGGAGAACACAAAAGAAGCTTGACCGTTTGTGCATATGCAATGTAAGCATTATCAACATATAATTGTGCATCAATGTTTTTGCTTACTTAGTAGTCTAAGTTGTCTAAGTCTAAGCCATTGCAAAATAAAATAAATGTAAACAACTTGGACACTTTAGTGATGTCATTGATATACAAAAGAAAAATTAAAATCCAAGGACCGAACCTTGTGGTATTCCACATTTAAAGTGGTATATATCTGATTTTTTATCATTTATTTCCACAAATTTTTTTCTGTCCTTCAGCTAACTTTTTACCCACTTATAGGCCACTGCTCTGATTCCATATTTATTTAACTTGCCCAATAATTTTTCATGATCTACATGATCTACTACTTTCTAAATTGGCTTTAATCTATCGCTGCTCCAAATAAAAAAAATAAAAAAATAAATAAAAATGTGATGATCAACAGTGTCAAAGGCAGCAGGTAATTCTAGGAGCACAGCAATGACACAGCCTCCTGAGTCAGTTTCTAAAAGCACATTGTTAAATATTCTAAGATAACAAGTTCTTCTAAAAATACAATTAGTTGGTTGTAAAACCCCTTTAGATAAAATGAGGTTTGGATATAGGCCTTCTATTTTTTAAAAGATCAGGGTTGGAAGCAGGTTTCTCAAAAAGAGGCACAATTACTACTCCTGTAAGATTAAAAGGAGCAACACCAGGGATCAGGCTATTGTTAATAATTCAATGTCGAATTGGCGATAAAATGAGGAAATCCTTTTAAAAAAACAGATCGAGGGTAAGAACATTACAAATATTATCTATATCTTTAAATTCATATCGGGAATGCAATGCTGAACAGTCGTGAGGTCACGGTTCAAAATATTTGTTGGGTTTTAACGACTCAAATAGGGCTGCACTGGAAACCAGAGACTGAAATGTAAAATCTTGCACTGTAAATGTAGTTGCTACTATAAAATGGCTTCTATTTTTGATCCTGAACTATAAAAACTGTACATAAAAACCAGGACTTAAATTCTGATAAATCTCTCAGCGTGTATAACTAATATCTACAGTATTGTTATTACAGGAATAAACCACATCTTCATGTAAAAAAAATGGTCTAAAGTGAGGGAAAACTGTCAAAAAAGACCATTTATATCAAGTATTACAGCTGCTTTACAGCCTGCTTATAGCCAGTCTTTATTTCTTTGTATGCTATTCTTTAGATTTCAAGTGTGTGTATGATGAAATTCAAAATGAGTCAGACTTCATCCTAATGAGTCAGAATTCATTTTTAGCATCTAGTTTTGGTTTTTATCTATGTTTGCGCTAAAGAAAGTATTAATCCTTGAAAGTCTGTAAATACATTTGCAGGCTTTTTGCTTGGACCAACATTTGAAGTTGACAGCAATGATTCTTGCTATCCAATAATTCCCCATATCTTATCATTGTCTGGATTAGTTGTTAATGCTTTGGATGGAGTTTGCTTAACATTTTGTCCCATTAACTATTTGTTCCCAATTCCTACCCCTTTTTAAAAAAACACTGTTCTTTCGGATAAGTCAGTGTGATACATAACATATGGGGTGATCTGGTTTTATTCCTCTCAGCTAATTAATTAACTTAGTAACCACAAAATCTTAAAAGAAGTGCGCATTTAAGCTGAAATATAGTAATATTTGTAGAGCATAAAAATTAGTTTTTTTAGACTCCAGAATATTATCCACAAACTGACCGAGTGAAAACTTATTTTGGAATGTTTCCAACCTCATCCTTAGGGCACAGTTGTTTCTGTGAAGAAATAATATAAAATTTGAATCAAAGTATTTAGTCATTTGAGGATTCATCCTAACATATCTGGAGTTTTCTAACAATTTAGGAGTCTGTTACTGATGAAATGCACTTTAAAATGTATGTATGAAAACTAAATAAGGGATATTTCCTCATTACCAGCAATTCCTGACCTCTGATCTTATCTACAAGTCATACTTTGACCTTTGAACATAACGTTTTACAATCTCTACCTAAGCATGATCATTCAAAGTAAAGGGGCCAAAAGGGCCAAAAGCAACGTCTAAGTGTACAGCCTAAAGAATAACAAAACAAAAAAAGGACTAATATGAAAAAGTTATAAGATTATTTCTAGAATCATAATAATAGGTGGTAAAATCATAGTGATTAAGATGTGACTGATCAATGTAAATAAAAAAAACAACAACAAAAAAACAACAGAAATCTTTGAATTTTTTTATTGTTGATTCAAGTTAGAAAAAAAAACTACAGACAAAAGGTAAAGTTTAAAACTAGAGTTTAAAGTTGTTTTTCTGAAAATGTTAAAAACTGAAAAATAAATCAAATTACTCAGAGGACACATCAACGACTCATTAAACAGGTAACAAAAGAACCTAAAAAAAAAAAAAACACCTCATGCACTAAGTGCTAAATTAAGTTAAAACTAGCAGCCATGGTGCAATTTAAAGAAAATATTACTGTTTACCACTGAAACTGTTTAGACAAAAAGAGGAAATCCGTGAATCGACAATTTCCCAGCAGAAATTATTGTAGTCTGCTGAAGCCTTTGCTTTTGAACTCGTTAATGTTGGTTATAGGAACAGTTTTTTGCCAGAAAAAGTACACCCCCCATAGCCCCAATACGTTTGGGACCTGGAGGTCAATCTTGCTACAGCATGATGACACAAAGCACACCAGCAAGTGCATGTCTAAATGAATAACAAAATGACTGTTTGGAGTGGCCTACTCAAAGTATGGAATAAAATCTGATTGTCAAGTATCATTTGTTTTTAACACACTTGATAGTTGTGGCAATCAGTTGATATCAGTGCAGCAAAATGAATACCTGCTTAAACAGTTATTAGATTCACAGGGCAGCTACTTTTTACAGAGGTTTGTTTAGTAAATAAAAATCATATTTTGAAATCTGCTTTTGGTAAAGGACACTATTGTTCTCATATAAAAGGTGCTTGAAAATCTGATGAAATCATAACATGAGATTTGACAACAAGGCAAACACCAAATTAAATCTATGAGTAGATGTACATCTTTTCAGTACTTTATTTAAACATGAAGCTTACCAGATATAAAAACAATCAGACTGGCACCTGTTTGAATTGACTTCAGAATTTGAATCAGTTTTCCTGTTGAGACCTGATCAGGTGTCTAATTGGTGGAAATGCTTTTGTTGTTTACCTTTTTCTGGAACATCTGTGTGAGCTGGAATTGATGGAATCAAGACAGTGCTGGTGAACATGTCTTGAGTGTTAGTATCTGCATCTTTTTCTGCTTTCTGGGAATCTGAATTTCCACAACTATCTGAGGACACGAACCTTCCCCTAATTCCCTCAAATAGTTAGGAGTTAATGGTTGATGAGTCTCTAGAGGCCCTAGAGCTTCCTCACTGGATAAGGGGAAGGAGTGGTGCATGATTCAAGGTCTCAGAAACACACACACAACTCAGACATGGTCATAGACATGCACAAACATACACGTTTGAAAGAAGCTGCACATTCAGGGAACAGGTGATTAAAAAGGATAACAGAAAGCATCATAATTAATTTGAAGAGCACTATCTAGAGAGCTGTTGTTGGCATCATTTCAGAACAGGTTAAATATTACTCTGTTATCTTAGCTAGATAAATGTGTTTTGAGGCATGCATTGAGAGTAAGGAGGGTAAAACAGTAGGAAAGGGGAGAGGTCGAACGTGGGCAGGGTCAGGCCCTTTTACTCGAAGCAAAGAGGAAAAGACGGGAGTGAGCTGCTGCTGTTTAGACAGACAATAAGAAAAGACACACATGACCTGTCTCTGATTTACTGAAAATATATTTGAGTTTAGGTGCTGAGAAAGGTGTACATACAGGAAATGTATTTTAAATCATCTATATACAGCAGAGTAAGATTTAGAAGTTACCTTAATGTGTAAATCGTAGCTGAGCTGCAAGAAGTACTGGACTTATACATTTAAAAGTACATTACATGATAAATAAAACAAAACATTGGTTGCAATTGCACCCAGGGTGGCAGTGTGGGGTTAAGGGTCTTGCTCAGGGACCCAGAGTGCAGACTGTGGGGATCGAACAAGGTACTTGCAATCTTCTCAAAGCATAAACGCAATGCTCTAACCATTAGGCCAACAGTCCACTACTGTATCAGAAACTCTAGTAAAAAATAATTAAAACTGAAATGAATTTCCATGTTCTAGTAACTGTTAAATTGTCATTCTTTTGTGAATGTTTTGGAACTCTAGCAACTCTGCATTCAAGAGAAACTTCAGGAATGACCAGCTTCCACTCTTCAGAACTTCAATTAGTAATGAGTTGCTATGTATGGATCAATTTGACACAGATGTTCATTCTGACATACTGTCGCTAGGTTGTAACTCAGATGTCACAGCTTTATTAATCTGATCCAAGAAGGATAATCAATTAAAAAATATCTTAAACAGCAGAAAATAAATATTGTAGTTATTTTGATATGTATCCATAGTTACACTTAAGGAAAGAGTGACAGAACAGTGGTGAATTTATTAAAGCTGTGCTTACTTTAAAGCTACAGTGTGTAAATTTTAGCGACATCTAACGTCCAGACTGCAGACCGCAGCAACATGAACATCCCCCCAATCCCCAACGGTACGGCGAAGCATGAAACACTCCACCGACGTCCCACATCACCTGCTACCTTCTGTGATGAGGTTTTGTTTACATAGATAATTTTACAGATAGTATTCTCAGGCATAATGCTGCCATCTATTGTTCAGTACCGTCTCAGCTCATCTCTCTCAACTTGCCGTAGTTACTTTCGAGCGTAATGGGCGATCTCGCAATCGCTAGTTTGTTGGCTCTGCGCTGTCGTAGCGCAAAGATGTCTGCCTCCATGGCTGCGAGACCCGCTCCTATGTAATTATAAATAACGAATTCTAAGGCAACGCAAATATTAAGGTTAAGAGGCTGAGCTCGTAGATGATGATAAATAACATAGTTATGTATAATATATTACATTTCTGACTGTATATCCCTGTAATTATTACACACTGTAGCTTTAACCATATATTTTCGTTTTTCAGTTTGCCAAACGTTGATGTTACTTGGAATCCTGATTGTTATTCTAATTTATGTAAAAAGCTGAAAAGGTGACTTTGAAAATCTAATGAATAAATTAATTGTTAGAGTCAATTGGAGGTAAATTCATTTATAGTTGTAAAAAGTTTAAAACACAAAATTGATACATGTTTGTTGATACGATTATAATTTAAGTTTACAAACTCTAACGTTAAGCCCATAGAATATAGAAATGCAATTTGTAATGCATATTTTTGGGTTTCCTGCATGCTTTAATTCTATGCGTGTTTTTTTTTTTTTTTGCTTGTATGTACGGTACGTAAGAACAGAGGGGAAAACAGATATGCTGGAAACAACACAGTTTTAGACCTGGCTCCTTTCAATGTGGAGGAGCAACAACTCTAATCTGAGCTCCTTCCACGTAACTGAGCTCCTCACCCGATCTCAAAGGGTGCGTCCAGCCACCGGCCGCTTGTATTCACAATCTTGTCCTTTCGGTCATTACCCGGATGTCATGACCATAGGTGAGGGTGGGAATGTAGATCAATCAGTTAATTAAGAGTTTGCACCCTGACTCAGCTCCCTCTTGATCACAACAGTCCTATACAGCAACAGCATCACTGCCAATGCCACACCGATCCACCTATGGATGGCATGCTCCATCCGTCCCTCAATCGTGAATATGACCTACTTGAACTCCTCTACTTGAGGCAAGGACTCTCCACTTACCTGAAGAGGAGAGTCCACCTTTCTCCGGTGGAGAACCATGGCCTCAGATTTGGACTTGCTGATCCTCATCCACTTCACACTCGGCTGCAAACCACCCAAGTGCACACCGAAGGTCCTGGTTTGATGCACTCAAAGAGACATCATCTGCAAACAGCAGAGAGGATATCCTAAGGTTCCCAAACCAGACGTCTTGCGGTCCAGTGCTGCACCTAGAAATTCTGTCCATAAATTTAATGAACAGAACGGTGACAAATGGCAGCCCTGACGGAGACCAACATGCACCAAGAACAGGTCTGACTTACTGCTGGCAATGCAAACCAAGCTCCTGATGCCGTCCTACAAAAAATGGACAGCCCTAAACATAGCGCCCTGGACCCTGTATTCCCGGAACATGTGGACTGGTTGGGCGAACTTCCATGAACCCTCAAGCACCCGATGAAGGATATAGAGCTGGTTCTGTGGGCCACAACCAGGTCAAAAACTGCATTGTTCTTCCTGGATCAGAAGTTCGGCTATCAGCCGGAGCGGAGCGTGTAGCGAGCGGTGGAGTGGAGCAGAACAAATATGGTGGCGATCATAGCGGTTTTCAATTCAAAATCCGGAGCGAGGATTTCGCTCCGTTCCAGTTCGCTCTGTTTTTCTCACGTCAATTTAGAATTTTGGATAATAAAATTTGTAAAATAACATTTATTTGACTAAATTGTGATTTTTTTTTTTT